>OOFE01046439.1:0-26419 GCA_900323365.1 Monocentris japonica
GTAGAAATTTCCTTGCTTTGGAGGATTTTCATTTGGTCCTCATACAGATAGAAGTACAGACACACACACACACACACTCATACACCACAAGCAGTGAAGGTGCGAGACAGGGAGGTGTTGGACACCGGCTAACATCAGAGAAAAGGGATTTGAGGCCAGGTCTCCATTGGGGGTGTTTGAGTCATACCTCAAAGCGCTGAGAACTGACTTTCTTCCCCTTCTTCATCCAGGTGATGCGAGGTTTGGGTTCACCCACCGCCTGGCATACAAATGACGCCACTCCTCCCGAAATCCCTGTCTGGTCATCGGGGGACTTGACGAAGCTGGGCGTGCCTAAGGGAGAGAGAGGCAGCGAGACACAGAGAGAGAGAGAGAGAGAGAGAGAGAGACAAAAGAAAGGAAGAGGAGAAAGACAGAGGACAACCAATATCAGATGGAGAGCCAGAGAAACAGAGAAACAGCTCCAGGCAGGTTACAGGGGTTTTTACATCTCTACATCTGCTCTTCTAACAACAATATGCTCTTTCAAAAGCTGCCTCATGCCTGTAGCCACACCTAGTCAGAACCACTGCCAGTTAAAATAGCTGAGCGCGTCCTTCCCCTGCTTCTAAATAGCACCTGTCAGTCTTATTAATACTGATGGGGACACGGCAGATATAAATGGACAGATATAAATCTTAAATATTCCCCATTTCTATGCATGAATAAACGTGCTGTAAATCCTACCCTGTCTTTTTCCATTTATGCTGCAAAAAGACTTCATCTTGTATTCAGACTCATCAAAATTTGAAGGCGCATTGTGTCACTGCGTTCACTTCAGGAAGTTCACTTCAGGAAACATTGTGAACATGACTTTTTTTTTGAAGAAATAATCCTCATTTCATTTATATAGTTGGAATTTCATAAAGCTTGGCCACCATTTCACAGAGATGAAATTCATGGGCTGTAGAAAACATGAAAGCCCCAGTGCCCGATGGACTGAATGAACCACTTGACTCCGCATGCTTCCTTTGATCTGTTTTCAGCTGGCATATATAAATATTTCTACATGTAAATACGTATATATTTGTATCTCTGTTATCATTTGTCCTCTATGTTTTTCCTGTTTTTTCCCAGGTGATGTTATCCCCTGATCTTCCCTTCTCCTACATCTAGGGACAACCTGCCTTGACACTTTTGATGCTGCCTGAGGAAGAACTTTAAGCTTGAAATGTGCTGCTTATATTGCGTGTAGTACAGAATCATTGTGCTCTATGATTGCTCTTAATGCACCTTACTGCTTTACCCCTTTTGCAATTAATGATTCATTTCAGCGATAGCCACCATGGCTGGACAGACAAAGAATAGAGCGCCACCTACAGAAACTCATCAACAGAAAATCCAAGGAAAAAGATGGCCACACTGTTTGCACCAAACATGGCAGAAAGAAAGAAAACCAGGATCTTGTGAATTACTATTTTAATGTCTTGGAACAACAGCAAAATGATCTGCCAATGCAAAACGATAATTTGACTTCAGGTACCCTGGAATGAGCTTGACAAGTGTGAATATGAGATACATTCTGCTGTGTAATTTATTATTTTTTCAAGTGTCATGCTGGTAAATCGCACTGTTTCCATAGAAGTGTTAAATTTGCCATTGTGTGGAAGGACACACAGTCCTGTTGTCGCTCCATAGCAACCCACACAAAGCCTGCCATCCTCCAGAGAGAGAAAAGCTACAAATGTGGAGTGGTTAGACATGTAATTAAATATTCCACATGCCAGAGCACCCCAGGCGAAGAAAAAAAAACAACATAAAAATACCACGTTCTGCCTTAGACGCTCCACCTCTGTTCCTAGCAACAGAATCATAACGCAGACGTTCGGCCTTGGTGCTGGAAGCGTTGAGAGGAGGGTCAGCAATGTGCCAGCAATCTGGGAGTGTTTGTGCAAGAGGCAGGCCGAGACGGGTGGATGACGCCTGAAGTGTTGGCGCTTGAAGGCGTCGAGGTATCGTTCCGTAGTTCCCCTCTGTTTTGCTGCTGCCCTCGGATCGTCCTCTGTCGGCATCATATTTAAATTGAGAGCTTGTTTCGCTGCTGTAACTTTGAAGAGAAGCTTAGGTGACAGCAGGCTTATAGGAGCAGGCGGCTGCCTGCCTGTTTCTCCTTGTGTGGTTTGTGGTTTGTAGCTCTTCTCCATACAACACGCTGTAATGTATATTGTGGCAGGCCACCCAAACACCAATGAACAAGACACATCTGATGCAACCAATTACACACATACATAGACACTTGCATGTACTATATATTAACAGCCCCAATACCTTTATACTGCAACTTGTACCTGGTTTATGCTTTCTGTGTGGGTAAATGCTCCGTGTGAATCCCACTAAGTCTATGGATAACATGTCTTCCCCTGCCCTTGCATTCACACTGTGAGCAACTTGGTTGATGGGTCGCTCTAACCTGACTGGTTGTGGGCATCTCTGTGAGAGTCTTTGGTTGCATCTATGTAGTGGTCTTCAGCTACAAAGCTGTCACCAGGAAAATCATGTATGTTTTGCTGCTTTAGTATCGCCTTTCGTGCCAATGATGGTTGCAGCCGTTCTCCAAGTTTTTGAGATGTTTATTCCTGTAGTCTTTCAAATAAAAGTTGGGAAGCCTTAAATGGATGTAATCATCTTCTCATCCATTTTGCACTTGCCAGGCAGAACTATGGCTCATGGAACAAAATCACGTCAGCAGGGAAACGAGGCAATATGAAAATCTGATTGGCTGTAGACGGCTGATGGCACTAAAAAGTTCAGCCATGGCGAACTTTTCTCAGTTGACAAGTTTAGCTTGAGTTTCTCTGGTCGCTCAGCTCCGTAGGAAATGTACAGACTTCTGGTAACTTGATTGTGTTGATCATGTGGATCGTGTTGCTCGCAGTGTTAACGCACGGTAAGTCTGACTCAGTAGTCCTGCAGCAATCCACCTTTGGTCAAAACCTTTAGCTGTTTCATATGAATCCAAATGAGACATCTTTCTTGATATACCCTTTCCATGAACTTTATGGAGCCATCCTTAGCAGAGTGTATAAACCAGCAATAGTGAGTGACTGCAGTTCTCTTCCTGCATTTTTGTGCTGTCTATCCTCAAATGAAACCCCAGCAGTCTACATTGCCATACCATTGATCGGTATTCCATAGCTACCGTCACAACATCTTCAAAATGGCTTGCTAGAAAGAGGAAACATAAATGTTCCACTCAGGTGTCAATTCACATTTCCCCAGCAGGGACCCCATGAGGGAGCATTGTGCAGGGAAGGTTGAGACATTTTCACAGTAACTTTAAAACTGTCAACTGATATGTGTGCTCCACAAAGTTCAATGTGCCTCAAAACCCATTTGTATTCGCTGAGCCAAGAGTTGCTCCCCACGGGGGAGATTCCCATGGAAATCCAGGAATGCAGGTTGTAGAGCAGGTTACTGTAGGGTCCCGAGGATGGTCAGGGAAATATCGGCCTTTCACAAGATTATGGAAGACGTAGAGAGTCAAGCCGCCATGGAAGTTGTTCATCTGAGGTTCCAAGGAGGCAGAGGAAGTGCAGGGAGCAGAGGAAAGGAATTCAGACCATTATTTAGCTATTTATTTCCCATGGCTGCTGTTGGCTGACCCTGAGGCTTTGACACTCTAAATGTAAAACATACTGTGCCCTCACCTCTCTTCGCTGACAGCTGTGAATTCTCTCTCAGCTGCATTCATATGTGACCCAACGACTGCGAACTGTTTTCATTTTTTTTTTGGCGAGGGGAGAAATATATCTATTTAACCTCTTATATGCATCCTTCAAGGACAGGCACTTCAACTGAGATGCAAAGACAAAAAAGAACTGCAGCTGAATTTTCAAGGGAAGACATTTAACCCATGTAGAGAATCATTATGTTTCATGAAGCTACTATATGGCGATGTGTTAAGATGTTTCCACTGGAGTTGCTTGCAAAGACAGTTCAGTGGAAGATGGTCACCACAGGAATAAATACTTTGGGGACAGTTGGGGATAGTGGTGGAACTTTTGGTTGTGGAGGCAGGGGGAACAACCACTTTGGGCATTTGAGTATCATCTAATCCTAAACAGATGCACTTCATCTGTGCAGAAAAAGATCAAACAATCAATCAAAATATCGTATGAGATTCTCGTCTGATTTGGCCTGCATTCATAAATTTCACCCATTTCAACTGAAATTAAGGGCCTGTCCGTCTCGAGGGGCCCCTGACAGCGGTGGTGCCTGTAACTCCTCCTCTCTAGTATGAAAAAGTTGCATTTTTTAAACTGTAAAGTTGTCTTTTCTAAATTAAGTTTCAAAATGCTCTTTTGCTGAATTGGTTCAGGCCCACTTTAAACCCACTCATCATTCTACTCTACATCAGCAGCTATTTGGCGCCTCAAATAAACACAGCCAAATACAGCATGACCGGCGAAATCCCTCCATCTGATTTGTAGTGGCGCAGATGGCGAGGTGCAGAGATTATCTGGATGGCAGAAAGATTAGGGAGATCTCCAACACATTAAGAACCACACACAGCTAATGGATCAGCTCATGTTGGCTGCTGTGTTGAGGGGCTTATCCCTCTGGACAGAACTCGTAACTGTTGCAGAAGACACACAAGCATTGACCTTTGAACCTTATGGATTGTACACTAAAGCCCTTTTCACACTGCGCTTAGCTGAGGGCACCTGCACATCATTTTTCTTCTTGTGGATAACTGGCCAATTGTAGATGGTGTGATGTTATCAAATTATTTCCAGTTACAGTGGAGTAGAAAGTAGAACTCCATTATGGAAGAGGAAGAGATACCAATGTCTCCACTGACAGTAGCCTCAACAGACCATAAAGCAATGAAGCCACAGGTGTTGCCTTTTGATTAAGGGGTGTGGCCACAATCATGGAAATGTCGCAATGTTCACCAACTAATTGGCTAGCTTGCTATATTTCTATGCCAATATGCCCACCTTTGATTGAAAACAAAGTTGAAAGTTCTCTGAGGGTTGTCGAAAGGCATTCTGGGAAACGGTGGAAATCAATAACTGAAGTGGAAGTAGACGAGGCAGGTTGAGAGAAAGTGGATAAACCAAAAATGTCAATTCCTGGAATGCACCATGAGCATCAGAAAGTGATGATTTCCAACAGGTTATTCCTACTCAGGGTCACGGGGGGCTGGCGCCCATCCCAGCATGCAATGGGCAGAAGGCAGGAAGGAAACACCTTGGTCAGGTTGCCAGATAGACAAACACACTCCGATTCACAGCTATGGGTAACTAGAGTCTCCAGTCCACCTGACTTGGACTGTGGGAGGAAACACAGGAGAACACGCAGACCGGGAATCAAACCCAACACCCTTCTGGCTATCAGGCGACAGTGCTAACAACTGAGCCACTCCCTAACTGGGTTCTCAGCACCCACTGGTGCATCCTAAAGGACTTCAACCCAGAGCAAAGTAGCCCTACTCTGGCTTAGGGTTAGTGCCAATTGTGTAGGGTTAACAACAGATTTGAGTGATTGTTATTCAAGTGTGTAAATCGATTAAATTAACTTAGGCTATCCCTGGGTGAGAACATGCTGTGTGAAAACAAATATTTAACAGGTAGTAGTCTCAACCTGTTCCCCTCTCTAGTTTGCTGGCAGACTGGATGTAATAGCAGTGCTCAGAGATCAGGTACCTTACAGGTTTCAGGCAGACCAATCGTAAAATCAAATGAGACGACAAAATATTTGGTTTGGTTTTCCCTGCATGTGAGGACACCACCTATAATGAAGCTCAGCTGAGCATCTCCCAGTGCCATTCTGTATACCATAATTGAGTTTTATCTAACATACTGTCCTCACACCTAACTATCCACACTCCATGAATCCCATCATTGGATTAACAGGTGATGGTTAAAGTTTTTAGCAGATTGTCTTAACTTTATACCCCTTATGCCAAGAAAAAATTACTCCTTGCTTACTGCAGACAGTCCTGCTGGACTAGTTTTTTGGTGGAAGCTTATAAATGATTAAATTACTTCTAAATCAGTAAAGTCATTTTAAATCATTATTTTGTGTCAAATGATTAATGGCTTTGGTAAGTAGATGTGTAATAAGCAAGATAATGTTCAGTGCGCCAGTCATTATTGCATTATTATCCATTCACTCATTTTGAGACTTGCTGTAAGTTATATCTTACATAACTGATAAAGCCAGGTTTACTTTTGGAATTATTTCAGGTAAGCAACCAGTCTCCCATTGCCCACCACTTTCCCTTCCTAAGGAAACAGGGAAAATAGGAAATTTTTATACCATATTTTAGGAATTTCTATACCATATTTTCTATACCATACCTACATATCATTTACAATTACTGAACAATTAGCTTTACAGCTGCAACAAGTTCTCATTTTCTCACTTTGGAGATAATTCTAGTGGCCTACTATCACTCAACATAGTAAATGCTAAAATGTTAGCATGGAGCCTACTATCACTCAACATAATGTATGCTAAAGTGTTAGCATGCAGCCTACTATCACTCAACATAGTGTATGCTTAAGTGTCAGCATGGAGCCTACTATCATCCAACATAATGTATGCTAAAGTGTTAGCATGGGGCACCAAACCAAAGGCCTATCGGGGACGCATGGGTGATTTTAGTATCTATGTTCTCATCCCTTTATTCTGGGCCATTGCAGTCCTCATTGCTTATATTTTATTTTTTAATCTAATCTGAGATTCTCTGCAGAGAATCACATACATACTGTAAAACATAATGCCAGAACAGCCACTTAAACTTTACTTAGTATAATCTGGCGGTGTCAAGTGGAAGAATTTATGTATCTTTATGTAACTTTAATGTATCCTTAGTGTAGATTTTAGCATTGGTGTGAAATGATGAACTGTCCAAGTGTCTTGTGTGTCATAGGTCAGAATTCATATAAACTATACTGAGAGGCCTGTCCCATGAGAGATACCAGAGAGCCCTTTACCCAAGACACTTTCACACTGTTCACATTGTTCAGACTAACAATTAGAATAACCTTGTAGATATTTAGAAACTACCTCCCTTGTCCTCCCTTTTCTTTCTAATCTCTGTTCAGATGTTGCCTTGGCAGAGATCTGCATACCCTACCTTGTGTGTGTACCTCTCTCCTGAGCTCAGCTTCTTGTTATTAAATATACTTGAGTAAATCACAACTTGACTCATGTCAGGAGATTCAACTTTGACTGACACACAAAGGAATAAAATTACACACACACACACACACACACACATACATATACACAAACAAAATACACAAGCACACCCATGCATAAAGCCATGACAGCTATACAACATGCAGTATACCTTTATTAGGCTTAGCTTGTGGTGAATGTCTCCTCCCTGCTCATTTAGAGGCTGATCTTTACATAAAGCCAAACCTACAGAGGACATGCCTGGCTGGAGCTAATGAGGGGAGGACAACCTTGTTTAGTCAGGAGAGAGGCAAAGAAAAACAGCTGCAGAGAGGAGACAGAAGCTGGGCCTCTATCTATGTATTTTTATCCAAATTAGGATATGAGTCATGATTGAAAATTTGTGAACCCCTTGTGCAATTATTGAAATTTTGATTATTATTATTATTATTATTTTTTACCATGCAATCCTTATTTGATGAAATTCTCAGAAGGAGGGAAATCTGTCTGAAACTGGCTAGATTCTCTTGTCTCCTCTAGTGTGTTTCTGCCATTAGAAAAGATGAATGTAAACAACAAATTTCCTCAGCATTGCAAATGACACTTGCTCGAGGCGGAAAAGTTTTTGTTCATAAAAGATTATGCAATAAATAGCAATGGAAATGCATTTTTGACTAAATGACAGGCTTGGTTCAGGCTCAGCTGGAAAGTGGTTTTGGAATTTTTGAAAACCAAACCTATGTACACATAGTCACTCCCATGTATAAGATGCCCATCGTGGTTGTATGGCCATTAGTTCGTCCATTGGAATATCATGTGTTGTTTCTAACATGTATAAGTCTCCATTGCGTTGTATGACCATTTGCTGGATCTTTAGAATATTACCAGGTACATTTTTTTCTTCAGATGAAAGCATGAAATGACCAACATTAACTGACACTAAAGAACAAAAACTTGCCCAATATTAATCAATACTAATCAGTTCTTGTAAAACTTTAAGACTTTCGATTTTTCTGGGGTTTTTTACATTCAGGAAGCTAATTTATTTCCTTCGTTACTGCTGACGGAAACCTAATCCACACTTTATTTTTTGCAACATTTCAAAAGTTTAATATTCACTTGAGAGTCAGGTGGAAACATGAACACAGACGGACAAAGAAAAGTGTGAGAGAAGAGATCCAGCCAATCAAAGCAAAAGGAGGCTTCCATATTTCAGGGGCAGCTCGGAGTCCAGCTGGGAATTTCCCCTCCCATCTGGAGCCATTCGCTCCAATGCAGCCTGTCAAGCTTCCTGCTACTGGTTACCAGAACACGCCCTGGCACCAAAATCAACAACACCCACCTCTGAGACATCACCCCCCTCACCATTACACACTCTTACAGGCAGCTGCGGTGATGTCCTTAAGGCCTAAGAGGAGCCAGACTGTGGCCGAAAACTGGACTGGAAACCATTTTCTGCATACAGAAAGACTATTAAGAAGCAATTTGGAACAAGAAATCGATGAATACACACGAGTCCTTCCAGTTTGTCCTTATTAATAATGGAAAGGCCACTTAAATTCTGTTAGGCTCGTATTAATTGAGAAGGGTTTGAGGTGGCTGCAGCCAGGCAAACCATTAAAGTGTTTTGCAGTATGAGCAGAAATGCAATGGGGAGTGTGTTTGGGTCAATGCAATTCTCCCCTTCGATAAGATCACCCAGAAAATGTTGAATATTACAGTAGTCGTCATAACTGAGTACATATTTGACTCCCTTTTGATTTTAATGCTGCTGTATATTACTACAAGCAGTGGTTTTAGCAGTGTACTAGCAAGGTTCTGCTGATGCTTATTTCATTTGTTTGAACTCTTTATTTTCAAACTGATTGACTGATACAAGGACAGGAAGGTTATGATGGGTTATACGTTGTAATGTTCTGTGGCAATGCAGATCAGCGCTTTGTTTACAGATGACAAAATTAAGCTTTTAAAGAACACCCTACCTACAGTCAAATACGTTGGCGGTTCCATAATGCTGTGGGGCTGCATTGGTACTGGACGTCTTTGAACGTATTAAGGGCATCATGAAATCAGATTACCTGTCCTCTGGCAGGCCAATGACCCAAAACACACATCCAAAAGCACCCAGAATGCTTCAAGAGAAAGCGTTGGACTGGAGCAGGTTGCAATTGAAGAGTGGGAGAAACTGCCAGCAGAAAGGTGCAGGAAGCTTATTGATGGTTATAAAAAACATTCACTCACCATTGCCAAAGGCTGTGCAAGTATTAGTGACGGCTGCCAATAATCACGGCCATAGCCACTTTTCAATTTTGAAACCATAAAAGATATTTTTATATTTGGATTCTTATTGTTTGATCATGCGCTGCTAAATAAAATAAATAAAAACCGAAAGTTGTTTCAATTTCCAATGAATTCACAAGATATTGTACATTATCTGCACAAAATGCAAGGCTGCCGATAATCTTGACCAGAACTGTACTGCCCTGCATCACTATGTGCAACTAGAAACGTTAACGTTAATGCTCTCCATCTAATAACTGCATGTCTTGACTATGTGACACTGAAAAGGTCAACCTGAACCTAAAGATGTACATGAGGTGCCTCTTTTCCCTGCATGCTCACTTTTGTTGCTCTTAGCACTTATAGTTAGTATTTTCTTTTCATTTTAGGTAGCTGTTCACATATGGCGGGGCATCAATAAACACAAGTTCGCTTTGGCTAACACTGACAGCATACTTCCAACCAAGGTGGACCCAAAATCAAACTCCAGTCGAACACATCTCTGCATATAAACGTGTGTATACCCGCTGCGGCTTTGTATTGCATTGTTAACCACAAGGTGTTAGCGCAGAGATGTAAACAGAGGCAATCAACTATAAAAGGAAATGGAAACATTTTCCCACAAGGCAACACAACCAGTCATGATATTTTAGATCAGTTGCAGACAGCAATGCAGTGGTGGGTTGATCTGTGAAGAATTTGACACATTGCGGAGTCTTCAGCCAATGCAGAGCTTTGTTTTGTGTCCTTTTGTTTGTATGTACTTGATAAAATGTGTATACTGCCAATTTAACTCATAACTCATATTCATTTATGTGCACTGTCCCTGTCAACTAAACTAAACCAACCTTTGCTGCAGCAGAATTGTTATTGCACACCACAAGATTGCTTTCTCGTTGGCTTTTCTCCTTTATTGGACAGTTGCCAGCGACAGGAAAGATAGAGAGGGATGACATGTAATAAAGATCCAAGGCTGGATTCAAACCCAGGCCTGAGCCATCAGGATACCTCTCACTGCTGAGAGTAAAATTAAGATTGTTGCTGCCTTTTTCAGCTACAAGAAGGCAGAGAGCGACTAGTCATTTGGGAGACATGAGGTCTGAGTATTCTGTAAATACTTTTGAGATAGAAGCTGCTGGAATGCTGGTGTAATACCAATGTGATACTGTTGTACCACAGAAATACCAATGCAGGATGGGAGACTTCTACCAACGTATAGGGCACACAACTTTATTATCAAGTCTGTGGTTTTGATTGTTCTTCTATCTGTCATGCAGTTTTCAGTTTTCAGACTGATACTGTCTGTTGTAGAATTAGCTCTCAAATAGAAACTACCAGTCTTCATTTGAAAAGTTTCACACCAAAAAGCTGTCATTTTGAGCAAATACTCCAATACTCAGGGAGTTCAGAGTTTTGGCACAAAAAAAATAAATCTCAGCTCCTGGCCAAGTAATCATGGAGTCAACGGTATTGATCGACAATCCTATCAGTCCCCTGCAGATATATTATGGTCATTTTGCGCTATGGGGCAGTAAAAAATTGTACTAATTTCACCAAACAACATAATGAGTTTTACTTTAATGCCATCAATCAATTTTTTTGAGTAGCAGTCATCGTTTTTGAAAATCTAATTTTAGGATGCAACTTTTGATGTGTGTAGGCCAGGTCTGCCTCGGAGGAAGATGTAAGCAGGTGGAAAATGACAGTCTGGTAAAAGGACGTCACAAAAATGACTGGCTACTTGTTGCTTTTCCCAGGTCATGACACAAAACCCATTCTTAAACTCTCTAGTTTGCAACCTAGTCTCATTGTCATACACCACAGCGTACTTGTCTTGCAGGCCTTTTTCTCATTTGGACATCATTTTTTATGGCGTCTAGGCATGCAGCCAAGTAGTCAAATGTTGTGCGAGGTGGGAGGGAGCTGTCTTTCAGAGGCAATTCACAATGACAAATGACACAAAGTTTCAAACAAAGTCTTGTCTCCTCTGAGGGTGTCTCATTAGGCTGTGGAGTTGTGAGGGAGCAGCCACGCAAATCAACCTCTGATCAGTCAAAGTGACATAGACAATCTGGCTCCCTGCTCCTGGACAACCCTCGTAGAGACACAAACACGTTTTGCAAAATTGAAAAAGAATAGGTTGTTTTGTCAACATTCGCTATGATACAGGGGAGGTACGGAGGGTTACTTATGCAAAGTCGTTCAGTAACAAGACAGGCTCAGATACAAAAAGAGAATCAATTTAGTTGTGCAAAGGCCAATACAGTTCGCCTCTAGTTGGAATCAAACACCAGCCATCACTGCTAATACACACAGAGTAAAATGCCTTCATTATGCCTGGTATTCCATTCAAAAAGTGACATAGCCTATTAGGTGGCCAACTTCATTCTCAGCAATGAATTGAACAAGGAAAATGTTGAATTGAATGTAAAGTAATGCATGCCAGTAAAAAAAAAACACTTGCTATCAATTCATCTCTCACGTGATATGTGCTACATTTGAATTTAAAATATGTTTAAAGAACCGCTTCCACAAATAAAAAATCATTCCAGGTTCCCTTCATTCATTATCAATCAATAAAAGCTATTTACATGAATGTTCCAACGCCTTGCAAGTTCAATCAAACGAACTGGAGACACAAGCGAGTTCATTTAGAAAAATGGTGTGCAATGAAGATGTAACCCCATTGCGTGTGATTCAGCTTATATGTATGCAAACACAGAAATGGTACATTTACAGAAGCTATCAAGTGAACAGACCATGGTGGAGAATGAAGAAAAGAGCAAACCTTGCTCATTTAGTTTCACGGCACAATTCCCCTGCCCTCTAATACTTAACATCCTGGCAGTTCCGCAGCGCTGCTCTCTGACGGGCCTGTCAGCATAAATTGCCAGTCGTGTACCTCGGTGACTCCCCTCTGCTGTGGTGTGGCGGAGAGAGAGACCAGGCAGGAAGATGATGCATACACTACTGTAGGGGGAAAAGGAGGAAAATGTCTCGTAGGAGCTCACTGCCCTCATAACTCTGATATACATCGGGAATGGGCCGAGCAATGCTCTACCGCATCTTTAAAATACCTTTGATGTTTTGGATTTCTGTTATTTTTTCCCCACTAGGCAATTGTCACAAAGTGTTTCTGTGTTTGCATTTCAGTGGACTGGAAAACAGGTTGTTACTGTTACTGCAAATTGTTTCTCATTCGAACCAATGCGCACACACAAGCTGCATGCTAGCATGATGGCTAAGGAGGCTGAGGCAATACACTTTCTGACCTTGACTTAAAGCGAAACTCTGGCCATTTTCGACCTGGAACCTATTTTCCCATCTTTTTCCATCATACTAATCCATTCCGACCAAACTCTCGTCCATTTCTTCACTATAGAGCTACACTTACATGCATGTTGCTTGCATGGGTGTGCGGCTCTTGTACATACAGTCCTAGGGTGCTTTGAAGTTCATTTCCGGAGTGTCCATTGGCCTCATAGGAAATGAATTAGACAATGCAACACTGTTGACTGGTCTCTGAACAATTGGAATGGTATTTATAGAACTTCACAACTAAGCTATCAAGATGTGTCCTGCTGTTTATGTGTTCCAGTTTTTAAGGGCTCATCAAAGGAGACGGCACTACCAGGGTGCAGAGAGGAAGCAAAGAAAACATTCAAATGTGCTGAGTTTAACAGACTTCTAGTTCATCCAGAATTTTCATGTAGATAGGACCTTGATCATGAAGCTGTTTGGTCTTTGCTAAGCCAAATCGCACAGCCCACATCCCTACATGTAACTCCAGGTGAAATGTGATTCCAACCCACATCCCTCCTTGTTACTCCAGGTAATGTTACTCCAACCCACATCCCTCCCATGTTACTCCAGGTGACTTGTTACTCCAGCCCACACCCCTCCTCGTTACTCTGGGTAAAATGTTACCACAGACCACATCCCTCCTTGTTACTCCATGTAACATGTTACTCTAGGTGACTTGTTACGTCATCCCACATCCTTCCATGTTACTCCAGGTAACATGTTACTCCAGGTAACTACTCCATACAGACATTGGAGAGTGGCTTGGAGGTGAGTTGAGTAGAAAGCAGTTGTCATTAAGAAACTCATCTTATGATGTACATTTTTTAAAAAAATCTGTGATTTCCATACTGGCAAAAATGCAGAATAGAGTAGATTTGTATTAATTAATGTTCCGAAGGCAAGTTGCCAATTCAATCTTTGTGTTCCATCATGCTAACCATAATTGAATTGAAAGCACTCCATATTTAAAGGCAGCCACAGCAGAAAGACACGATATGACCCAATTCTCCACCATACCGAAGGGAAAGACAAAGAAGCCAAGGTTTCGAATAAACTTGCTGAAAGACACAAGTAAAATCCACAGTGTGAGCATCGAATAGTCCAAATCTGAATAGGAACATGACCTGAAAAAGTAATTAATATGGCACCATCAACAGACGTCATGTATTTATGCACAATCAAATGGATGCGCACATAACTACATTGAGGAACACACAAATACACACACAACTAGTGTACACACTGATGTGCACATTTGCATCATGTACCCATGAATACTTTCAGGATATTCAAATAACGCTTTTAATTGTGAAATCAATTCTGACTTTAATGAAACTTTGAAATTGAAATTTATGAAAGGACTGCGTTCACAAACTTCAGCTGACATCTTCTGTCATTCCTCGTATGAACAGCTCAGTCAATCATTCTGAGAGGGAAAAATAAATTATTCAGTGAATAATTTTTAAAAAATGCCATAGTGCAATTACACTTTTGATTTTTAATCCATACAACTCAGGAAAAGCTTGTCTTAATCAAGATGAAAAATTCCAATGAATCAATCGATTTATACTCTTATCAACTGCACTCTGTCAGCTCAGAATAGCACTTCCAATAGGCAGAGATGCCAATACCTCCACTGAAACCAGCCCCGACGCAACACAACAAGACATGTTTTCATCTAAAGTCTGCTACATCTCATCTTCAACTACATCCCTGACAACAGTGGATTCTGTCACCTCACCCCAGTAGAAGTTGAATCACAAGGCAATCTAGGCTAAGCATGCTCAGTGATTCACAGACAGACAGTGCTGGCGGGGAAGGGGGAAGAGGGGATCAAGGTGGAATTTGACCCTAGTAGGATGCATTTGATTCCTCCCAACCAGCCTGTTAGTCTGTGTGGAGCATTACAATGAGCATTAAAATAATACCTATTTCATATAGAACCATCGTCGAGCAAGTGCCTGGCTGAGTGGAGCATTTACTATACAGACCTCTGCATCCTCCTCCATAACCAAATACCAAAAACCTGTCAGTCAGTCTAAACTTCCATTTGGAGAGCCTGGATGCAAAGGCACTGCTACCACTTGTGTTTGTTCTTATAAATAATACATTGTTCTCTCTTGCTGCTTTGTTCATGACCCTCAAAATTGCCACCCACGCAAGTATGGGAGCAGTATCCGCACACTGCCTGAAAGTTGGAAGGATTAAGGCAAAGAAACAGGGAATAAACAGATTCTATTTTGCCAATCATTATGTGTATGCAACCCTAGGGAGTTGCCAACATGAGGACTTTTACAAGCTGAGTAGAAGAACAAAAGGTTACTGTGTAGCATCCGTAAAATGAGGCCAGGGCTGGTATCAAAACACTCTACCTGTTGATAATATACAATTTTGTTGTTGATCAAGGCATAAAACGGTATTGAAATAAAATGATGTCGAGCCTATCCCGTGGATGAGGTACCTAGTAGTGCGCGATTGTGGTTCTCAGGAGCTGCAGTAAAAATATAATGACCTGTTGGAGAACCTGCTTTAAAGAGGCAGTAGGAACATTTTTCACGTTCTTGATCCTTTTTCCGATGTCTAAATTTCATCTAAAAATGAATGATGGATCGGTAAAAGGATGGAATGGTCTTCATCAAACGACTAAGTGAACTTATTTTCGTTCTTGGACACCAGAACTTATTGTTGGTCCTTCTGGAGGTGTTGTGGTCCTAATTCAACCAAACGTTGGTTGAAGGAAGGTGCCCACATGATAACCCCAATGATCCTCAACCCTGTAGCATTTAGATTAGGTGGCTAGTGAATGCTGCTGCCTGTCTGACGGTCCTGTAGATTTATGACATAGCCTGATGTCCTCTATAGTCACCATTTGTAGGTTAGTGCATCTTTCTTTAAACATCTGAATTGGGCTTTTGTATGAATGCTCACCCTGGATTATGGTACAAGGCATTGGTACACCACATCCGGTGTATTGGTAAATGCATTCCAGCAACAATATTCAGGGTTAGCTTTTGTTTAGTTTATGCCAGCTTCATGTCATATTATTGTAAATACAAACTGACCAAAATGAAACGTTCACATCAGCTTTCTAATGATAGAGAAAAATTTGTGTGCCATGAAAATTTAGTGACGATGTGTTTGACATATACGTGAAACATTTTGAGGACTTTTTGCTAAAAGGTGCTGAGCTGCTGCCCCTGAAGTGACGTGTGGCAAAAAAAGAAAATCCAAAAGTTTCCCGTGCACACTAGAAAGTATCTGGTGGGCACGAGAAACTTTCTTGTGCACAAGAGAAACAATTTTCGTAACCAATCACCCAATCAAGGCTGGTATATTCCTTGCGGCAAAACAATCTTTGAGAATTCAAAATTCGCTTTAGATGCCATTCACAGATAATGTAACGGTGTAACCAACTTATGTCTGGCCCGGACAGCTCAGTTGGTAGAGCATGAGACTCTCAGTCTCAGGGTTGTGGGTTCAATCCCCACGTAGTGTAAAAACTTTATCTTGTAAGTCGCTTTGGATAAAAGTGCCTGCTAAATGATTGTAATGTATTTTCATCTCTATGCAGAAAAATAGATAAAGTAGAAACAGAAAATCATTGGTCATTTGTAATGGAAAAACTACCGGAAATGGTGTCTCGTGCGCACAAGAAACTTTTTTTTGCCACGTGTCACTTCAGGGACTCCGTAATTCCTCTCATTCATAATCACTGAATTAAAATCATCGATTTTCCTTCCATTCATCTATTGTTAAGGTGCTCAAGGTAAAATAAAATCCATGTTAAGAAAAAAAAAAAAATCACATCAAGTTTTCATATTTATGGTGAGCTTTCAGTCTTAGATAACCTTCACGAGAGCAAGCCCGATGAGGAGCAAGCTCAAATGTAGGTCATGACAATTTTCGATGTAATTGGGCTTATGTTTTACTTTTTCATAGCTCTGTTCAGTAGAATCAACGACCTACACTTGATGAATTGTAAATTGATGAAGCTATATGAATGTCTCCCTGCAGTATGCTCTGAAATTTCTCTCAATACAGCTCATAATCAGATGCCAAAGATGGAATGCTTTTAATATGCTTTAGGAAACCAAAGCAGGATTCTTCTACCAAGACACAAAGCACAAGATACTGTAAGCTGTACTATGTATAGTCCAGTAAGAGGTGAGAATGAAATACAGAGAGGTAGAGAATGTAAAGCACTACCTCTAATAAAGAACAAGTCTCCAGGAGAGTGTTTTGCATGCAAGCAGACCGCACTGGCATTGTATCAAACTGTCTGCTCATGCTTTTTACACTACACTGCTATGTAGAAAGACGCCATTTTCACAAACACTTGAAAAATTGTGTCAGTTTATAAGAAGTGTTCAAGTTGAAAGATAATTGCTACCTAGGAAATTACAGTGGGAAATTACACAATGTGTTCATTGCGGCCATAAAGCAGGCTAGAGACGATAATGAACTTGTTGATCAGGAACATTGCCCTCCACCACGCTTCCTCCACCTTTGGATTAGTTATAGTCCTGCCCCTATCTGGCCTACATTCTGAAAACACTTCTCCCCATGCTTCCTCCACCTTTGGATTAGTTATAGTCCTGCCCCTATCTGGCCTACATTCTGAAAACACTTCTCCCCATGCTTCCTCCACCTTTGGATTAGTTATAGTCCTGCCCCTATCTGGCCTACATTCTGAAAACACTTCTCCCCAGTGATCAACACCACATTCTCAAATCACCGATGTTGTTGCAGCATCAATTCTACATGCTTTTGCATGTTTTGCGATAGCACACATGGTATGAAATGCACAACAAGAGTAGTGTTTTGCTATTGATAGGAAAAACTAGTAATACAGCAGCCCTCCATTGGGCATTAGCAGTAAATTTGGACCACTGGACAGCCTCTAACAGTCTGCTGCCCTAATGGATGGTGGTATATGAAGACATGGTGAGTAGTAACCAAAAGTGAGTGTAGGCTGCAGTTAGAGAGCAGGTTTCTTTTCTTTTTTGCCCACCTTTGGCACCCATTGCACCCCCCACCATCCTGCTAGGGGGATCCCTCTCTCATTAGCCCCTCCCAAGGTTTCCTCCATTTTTTCCCTAAAAGGTGTCGTTGGACTTTTTCCTTGTCCTCAGCGAGGATCTAAAGTTGGGGGGGGTGTCATGATTTATTGTGTTTCATAATGTGGCCATCAGTTCCAGCTCTTAATTAAGTGCAACAGTCCTGGCCAAGATTATTTGCACCCTTGCATTTTATGCAGTTTCATAGTAAACAAAGTTCTGATGTGCATTGCCAAAGAGCTCTAATTGGGTTTCATCAGTCCACAGAGCATTTTCCCAGAAGGATTTAGGTTTGTCCAGGTGGGTCTTGGCAAAAATCAATTGGTCCTTCATGTGTTCCTCTTTCAGCAGTGGAGTCTTCCGTGGCCTCCAACTGTAAAGCCCTTCTTGGTGCAGTGTCGGGCGTATGGTACAGCTGAAACCATTACTCCATGTGAAATGTTTTTTCAATGGCTTGCACCAACCTCCAATGAGATCATCGACGAGATATGAGATAAATTTCCCTCTTACCACCACGTCCAGGGTGATTCTTAACAATTCCATGAGCAGCAAACTTCTTAATAAAATTGTGAGCTGTGGAACCAGGAATACCAAGGTCTCTAGAGATGGCCTTATAGCCTTGTAAACCCTTATGTTTGGTGATAATAGTTTTTCTGACATCCTCAGAAAGCTCTTTTCTCTTCACCATTTTCACAGACCACCAGGGAAGCAGAGCAGACTCAGAACAGACCTCACTGGTTTTGGCATCACCCAGCACTTTTTAAGCCTAGCCTTTTCTTCACAATACCTGCTCTCCTCCCTACAGGCAATCAGCTCTTGTAAAGCCATCATTTTGTATATTGTTGACTTCTTGTTGACCGCTGTCAAACGTACAAACCGCTTAATTCATCACCCTCCCCGCCGACCACCAGACTAATATGGAATCCCATTTACTTAATATTCCTACTCAACCTCTCAACCCTCGACCCTGCGCCCTTCCCAAATTTAACGCTGCACTCATTACACATAGCTGACATGCTTCTGTGGCACTCTCATGGGAGTACCAAAACAACATCATTGCATTAGCTATCGTCTGATCCATGCGTTCAGCTAGTTCGTTAGTCTCCAAACCCAGCCGTGACCCCCATCTGTCTGAATCAATGCTCATAATGGGGGTTGCATGTTGTTGTCCTTGCTGGTGTTCAACTCATTTATATGTTACTCTACACAGGGTATGAATACAACTTTGACTGATACAGTAATTTCCTCAACAATCTTCTTAACAGCAGTTAAGTAGCTTTTAACTACAAAAGACTAACTGAAAGCAAAGTGGCTAGTCAAGCTGACCTGCAAGACAAAATTTATCAAGATTTATATGGTGGCTGGAGCTAATTTCAAGCCCTGGTGTTACTGTGTAATTGTATATTTTACATGTAGATTTTATTTTATATTTTAGGCTATATTTATCCTGTGACCATTTTTAAAAAAAAAATTCTGATCCAAATCTAGAGTGACAGGTTTGTCTGAGTCAGTGTGGTTTGACACTGCCGTACTAGTGTTAACAGAGGGAGTTGTCATTCAAGTCAGAGCAGGCCTCAAAACCCCTTGAGGGAATGAAAAGACACCACAGGTGAATAGGAAAACAAAATCCTATTATTTATTGATGTGATATGTATATTTCTAAAATCTTTCCAAGATTTTTTTTGTTTTTGTTTTTTTCCATTAAAATACCCTCGTTAAATAGCAATGACAAAAGACATCAAAAAAGCCTCTGTAAGCTACCAGCTATTTTTGTTAAGAAGCAGCATGTCAAATTTGTTGGCCATGTCTGCAAGTGAAGTTGAAACAAAGGCTGTTAAGTGTTTTTTTAGTTTTGTTTTTTAGCTAATTTTGTACTTGTTGTACTTCATGCAGCTAGTAAAAAAAAAAATTCAAATTACAAATTCACTATTTTCAATTATTTTTGATAATTGCTTTGTATATTTTATGAAACTATTTTAGAAGCAAAATATTATAATGTCTCAAAACTGACAAATTGAGCCAAAATCACCATTGTCACCTGTGGCGCTTCATCTTATAGGATAATTGTGGTTAATTTCAACCAAGGCTTTACTTTCTTAGTTTTTGCCATCATGCCGATGGATTCTGATCAAAATTTTGTCAAAATTTGCTTGAGTTTTCCTTGCCCGTTTGGATTGTATTGGAGAACAGCACTCATTGCAAACTGAGAGGTAGGTAGTGCTCTACAGTGAAGTAATTATCAGAATCAATCGGCATAATGGTAAAACCTAGGAAAACAAAGCCAAATAAATGAAGTCATCCTTTAAGGCAATGCGTAGACCATGTTATATTACAAAGAAACAGCGTTTAGGACTGGCTCACTCCAATGCTGCTGTACAATGCTGTGAAAACTTTATACACAACGTATAACTTTCAAGCCATAACGTGTATAATTTTTAACCATCAATATATCATTGTCTAATTAATTGTGATACCTTGGTATAATTGTTATAAACATATGAGGTTACCCTGAAAACTCTGGAGATACTAGCTTTTCATCCAACAGCAGCACTGGGTTTCCATTACATGACACATTAACACACAAGTCACATTCAAACTTGGATGAGACATCACACTCAAAATCTGCCTCTGCAGATTGTAAGAAACTAAGTGGATCTCACCTGTTTGGAAAAAAATTAAAGAAAGTAGATTAGTTCCAGCAGGGATGCAAGTGCTGTGCAGACAATCCCTCAGGTTGAAGGATGATAGTGATACTCACTTTCTGCATGGGATGGCAGCACCAGCCTGGCCAGCAGCAGGAGATGAAGGGCCCCCATGGTGAGGAGCGAGGTCCGTCTGAAACTACGGTCCATGGTCTATCTGTTGGTAATCTCTCCTCCGGGACTGACACTGCTGCTGATTGGCTAAGACCTCACGCAATCATAGGGCGCCACCTAGGAAGAGACAACAGAAATGGTGTTAAAGATTGAGGTTCCGTACAGCTCATTGTGGTCCTGTGAGGTTTGCAGTAATATTCTGCAATTTAACCTACACCATGCTCATGAAGGCTTTTACATTTGCTGTTTTAAATAGGTCTTTCCTGGGAAAAATCCTCGTGCTCATAGGAGGTGATGTGTTTTACGCTGACGGTTTGTTTGGAATAAATAGAAGAAGAACTGAGTAGTTAGTTAATTTAACGCTTTGCTGCACCACAGCTTTCCATTTTTGGAGAAATAACGTGTTGAACTTGAACTTGGCACTAACACTGCCAGGGTTAGGGGTTCAATTCCCAGTGCAGCTCAATGCTTAGAGCAAGGCACTAACACTGCCAGGGGTAGAGGTGCCATTCCCAACTGCAGTACCCATACTAAAGATGTATGCACTGACCAAGTAGTGTATATGTATATAAAATAAGACATCTGATATCGCTTGAAATGCCGAATATCAGCATCACTAACTAACGCAAAGGCTGTAACAAAAAGAGCTGTCCATCTAAAAAGCTGTGAATGTTTAAGCCTGCTGGGCCCCAAACCACCACAGTCCCCACAGTCCTCATCGCTTGCTACTCATGGGGGAAGATCTTGAGCCAAGAGGACGAAACAGCATCGCCGAATCCTTAAAGCATTACAGGACAGGGATGCATAATGAAGATTGCTCTACAACCCATTAACCAAAATGACTAACTGACTGAAAGCCACTTAGGGGCAAAGGCCATGTGAGTAATCATATCCCACAACACAGACTAATACTTTCTGTAAATGATGTGTGTGTGTATGTGTGTCTATAAGTATGTATACCTAGTCTCTGAAGCAAGCACAGTGCAAGATTATGGTGCATATCAAAACTGCTTTCCTAATTAGTCACATTCACTCATTCACTAATATCTTTGAGTATATGCCTCTGACTAATAGAGTGCACATACAGCAACAAAAGGCACTAGGCGCAGGCATCATTTTCCTGCTATTTGTTTGCATCAGCCCGAGCCAAACATTAACTACTGCACCAGAAGCACTGCCAACTATGCCATAGCTGAGCTGGTTGGCTGAGGCCCATCTAAAGCAAGGCTAGCGCAATTAACCATTCAATGGTTTTGAACAGCCTTGTGAACCACAACTCTTACGGTACCTACACTACTCTTGCTATTTCAATACCAAACGCCTAAAAAAAACCGGGAAGTTCACAATTCTACGACATGTCATCAAACACAAACTTTTGATTGTATCAATGTGAGGTCCAGCCGAAACTAGCAAAAATATTTAGTTGACTGCTGTCTCCAGCTTGTCGCTCACTTTCTGGTAGATGGAGCCTCCAAACTCTGCTCCATCATTGACATTGGTATGCAACTGGAAGTCTCCCGTCTTGTAGCCAAAGCAAAAATATTTCAATTTTTGTGGATTGTTTTCCTATCGGTGGCTTTTCAAACGGTAAAACAAACAGTACCGAAAGTAACCTTCCTAGTTGCCTCATAATGCCTCGTCATGAGTGGAGATCACGCTTGTTTGCGATCTCATTATCTCAATCCACAAGGAAGTTGTCAGACTAGAAATCTACTTGTCATTTACTAAGCACAATCTTCTTGATACACACCAAGGAAACACATTTTTTGGCACGGCACCAGCTGTGCACCATCCATTCAAAAGCTTCTGGCTTTGCCTGGTGCAAAAGCCATCTTTGGCAGTTCCATTTTCCCCATGCTAATATCCCAGGGGTGGGAAATTACTTGTGGCACTCGTGCCCTCCAGTCATTCCAGGTTAATCCTGAAACCCATGCTCCTGGAACAAAAGGCCTGTCCAGTCTTCACTACTCCACTGATTTCCCCATCAGGGCCTTAGTGCTGGGATGGAGTCTTGTGAATCCTGGCACTCAGAGCCATCCAAACCACTCCCTTCTGCCTCAACACACAAGCAAATTGGGGGGGGGAGCAGTGGTAGGGTTGTACTTTCCCCTGATTTCCCTCCATTCCCCAAATGTTCAACATTGTCATCCATGCAGATACACACAGGCAAAAATTTGAACTGGAAAAGATTGAACCAACTCCACCAACCGTCAGAGATTTTAAAGTGTTTATTTGCCGTAGCGTATATTCTAAATGCACTTGACAGCCTAAAACAGTATTTTGTGGAACAGCCCCACATGATTCATGAAAGCTTTTGGTTTCTTTCCACACCGTGTGACTGAAAATGCACTTTCAATGTTCAATCTAAAAGTTGAACAATTACAGAAACTCTCCTGTGAAACTTCGGAGATGATTTTCAAGATCCTTGACGTGTCATTAGATGTGCTGTGATGAAGGCGGGGAGGAGAAGTGCCGGATTTCTCCCTTTATCAACAGCGTTTCTCCATACCATTGCCATTGTCTGTCAGCAACACCGTGGCACAGCGGGAAACCCTGATAGCTGTGACAACTCCGAAGAGTCACCACTTTCATGTTCTGCTCTCACATCTCACAAGTCCCAATGCATCGATTCAACAGTGGCTCAAACTCAAACTTACATTCCCTCTGGCGTGGTTATATTCTGGAGAGTAGTGTGCTAATCTTTTAGCATTTACAATTTAAAGTTTCTCAAATCCAATTGTCCCCAACTGGAACAAATGAGAGAATAATTGCATTCTCATATATTTGAAAGTTATTTGAAGTGGAACATTGACATTTCCAAAGAAACTGCAAAATACTGGTGTAATTCCCTCTATGTCACCAATTCCAATAGCTCAAATGGTATGGGATCAAAATAGACAGTGCATCACTTAAATCCTTCAGACCTCAAACCATTTCAGCTTTTAAGCTTGCCGCTAGCGGGGCAAGCTACTAGGGATAGGTTTTGTCTGTTTGGCCAGGAGTCGCCCTTTTCCTCTCGTCCGTGTTGAACTACGCATGTGTAAAGTGGCCAGAGGATTTGCTATAAAACCAAGGATTAAGCGGTTTCATAAAGCCAACTTCCTGCTAATGCAATCAGTCTAATTCAAGCCTGTCTTGACCAGTCAAGATAACTTTAAAACACCGACCCGAGATGTCAAGGCCGGATCACAATCAATTCACTATGGAAAAGGCAGAGACTTAAAGAGATCTGTGATGTTCATTCAAATGGTATGATGGGTAGAAATATTGTTATGAAAAAGGCAAAAACCATCAGCACTAACAAAGCCAGAGAAAAGTTCAGCAAGATATTGCAGCTCAGTGGTGTTTGCAGACTCTGACTGGCAGGTGATACCCTTGAACTGGGAAACGTCCTGTTGGCTCAGTTGGTAAAAGTGCTTACTGTGTAACTATGACATCCTGGGTTTGAATTCAACTAATGGCATCTCTCTCTTCACTGAACAAAAATGCTTCAAAAGGGATATGCATGTTTGTATACAGTTCATGTAACTTCAGTTTGGAACACGGCTCAGACATGTTATAGGATCGGGATGAGTAACCACATGTCATGGATGGCTGAGCGTCTCCAGGTTCTTCATTCCAACCAAACAGTACAGAAGGTGATTTCCCTGACTTGTTCCTCCTCTCTGCCTGAAGGAGTGTTAATCACCCGGTGTGTTTGGTTGGAAAGAACACCTGCAGACTCTCAGCCCTCTGTGGTTACACGATTGCCCATCCCTGTGAAAGGTGACATGTACATGACAAGTACTATGGAGACCCAGAGTACTGCTTCTGAGGTGAATAGCCTTTTACCACAGAAATGCACATCATTTGTTTTATTCGCAATCTCATATTCTTCTCATTTGTTATATATAACATGTATTGATATTATTGTAATTTTTCACTATTTCACACTACATGTATTTCATATGTTTGGTATATTTTCATATTATATATTCTTTTTTTGCTACTTTTCCCGTCTATGGTACTTTTGATTTCATACATTTCTATTTGAGGTGGTAGAGTTAAGATTGTAAGTTGCATATGTTTATATATATTATAAACATATATTATAAAAATATTATAAAAACTCTCCCCCCTCCCCTTCCAACACGTCGAGTCCTAGAGTAGCCCTTCATATAGAAATGAAACACTAGTTGGGTATTCAAAATCCAGGGTGATTTGGTGGTCAGAAAAACTTTGCACACGCAGCCTTATCATGCTGCATAACAGGCTATACGAGCCTTGCAGTCTGGTATGCCAAACTATTGCCTGTTTGTTTCAAATCTCTCGGATAATTATATTATTCAGAAGCCTATTGCAATTAGTTTGAAGCAGCGATAGTGACAGTGAATTTACTCGTGTGAGTCATGTGGCAACATTGACCACATCCTTTACGTTTTCTACCAGCCAGGCGAGGTGTCCGAGGTGAAGTTATGTCACGACGAGAAAAAAAAATTGGTAGGTTAGGCTACGCAGCCGCGAGATCGTTGTTACATTCTACCTGATTAAAAAAAGGTTGACACTGGATTATACGGAGTAGACCTGATGCATGCACTGAATATAAAATAGGCTATGAATAGCCTGGTTATAATGCTATCAAAATATATTAGGCTACTGGAGGTTGTGTGTCTTTCTCTCCCCATTTCAATGCCACTGACATGCGCTGCATTAGGCTAATAAACGCGACCTCACATAGCCTAATAGCCAGGCAGTCAGATGTTGCACAGTCTAAGTAACCTAGGCTATAAAATAAGAGCAGCCTAGGTTAAAATATCAAAATTTGCGGGTGCGTTTCAAGGTGCGAACATCCTCGTTCTGCAACAATGTTGCAAAATTGATTGATCCACAAGAAGGGTATGAATGCTTGTTGTGACTGTTGCTTGTTGGAGCTAGATCACTAGAAGTGTACAGCCTAATTAGGAAACAACCAACACTAAACAATCTGTTTCTGTTTCAACAGCATAATCTCTCCACACAACGAGGCGGTTACAACGTCACTGCTGAAGGAGGTCGTCACCAGTTTTCCTGATATTGATGTGCATGTTATCACGAATGAGAAAAACCTTTCAAAATTAGCCTGGTGTTAAAGGCTGATATTGAGTCCATAACATTAGAACCACACCAGTCCTATCTAACGTGCCTCTCCAGGGCATTTTTAGGTTCAGCCATGGTACAATTATACCATAACAATAATTTAAACGATGGCATCCTCTCTGCATTCACGGCTATTAAAGTGTGTCTGTGTATATTGTACTTTCAGCTGCATGCAAGACCTATTATGAGACTGTGAGGCGGACATATACACCAATCAGCCATAACATTAAAACCACCTGCCTAATCTTGTGTAGGTCCCCCTCGTGCCACCAAAACAGCTCTGACCCGTTGAGGCATGGACTCCACAAGACCTCTGACAGTGTCCTGTGGTATCTGGCACCAAGAGGTTAGCAGCAGATCCTTTAAGTCCTGTAAGTTGCAAGTGGCCTCCATGGATCGGACTTGTTTTTCCAGCACATCCCACAGATGCTCCATCGGATTGAGAACTGGGGAATTTGGAGGCCAAGTCAACACCTTGAACTCTTTGTCATGTTCCTCAAACCATTCCTGAACAATTTTTGCAGTGTGGCAGGGCGCATTATCCTGCTGAAAGAGGCCACTGCCATCAGGGAATACCGTTGCCATGAAGGGGTGTACTTGGTCTGCAACAATGTTTAGGTAGGTGGTACGTGTCAAAGTAACATCCACATGAATGCCAGGACCCAAGGTTTCCCAGCA
>OOFE01046440.1:0-30200 GCA_900323365.1 Monocentris japonica
CATGAGTTTGTAGCCTTGGTACAAAGCTCAGGTGTTTTCCTCATCTTAAGTTATGCTTACACTGCTTCTTCAATATTTCAAAATATCCCCCACATAAGAGTTAAAAATCCAACGCTCCTTGAATGTAACATAAAACAGCCAGGCATAAATGTGGCCAAAACTCATTAACAAAAACTAGGAGAACTAAACTAGGTACACAAGAGTAATGCAAGTACAACCTAGTGACTTTGCAGAGCAGCTGGGTCTTCCGCAGAGCAAACTCAAGACCAAGCACTGAAAGAGCAGGAGCACCAAATCATCGGTAATGAGCCTCAATTGCCAGAACTACCACTCCTCCTAGGAGTGCAGGCCACAACCCCTGACAGTGGGTTAGAAAGGCTGTAAGGTGCAGAAAGTTGATGAACAAAACCACTGTAGGAGATCGCAAAGTATCACAACTGAAGCGACAGCAATTTACTGAGTGAGAGAGAGAGGTTCTGCAACCCAATATTCTCCATGTCACCAACCATGATGCACATATAAGAGGCACATTTTGTGTCCTTTTATACATTTATATACATACATTTATATATTTGTTAACTCCGTGATCATACTGTATCTTTTCCTGCAGCACATATAATCCATAATAAACTTCTACTTGTAACATGGTAATCACATGGATCTTCCATTTAGAAGCAACCCATACAAAGCACCTTGTGGGTCTGGCCCCCAGTACTCTGTTTGCCCATGTGGTTCTACTTACACCCTCCCTAACCCTTTCCCTAATCATCACTGGACTGGTAAAATTATCTGGAAAAGCTAAACCTGTCAGAGAGAAACATCAACCTCTGCCATGAAGTAGCAGTGCCACATTGTTGATGCACCTAATTGGGTGCGCTAGGTTGTTGAAAAGCTTGATCCCCTTTGGGACTCAATAAACTAGAAGTGCTTTGATGTCCTCATGCTGGTGTCTAAGGAGTGATTAAGGTACCGTTTACAGTGGGCTTAACCAATCCACCTGGTTACTCTCTGAGTACCAGGACTGCATCTGCACCCAATCAGATCAAAGAACCCCCACTGGAGTACTTCCATTGCCCCCGGGATACAGTGTGAGAGATAGGGCCCCATGAGTTTGTCTGATCCTCTCAGGTATTTTACTGATTATTTCCTTTAATGGCCACTGTATTTGCTTACTCAGTGTTTTGGCCAAATTATTGCTGCAGTAGGTTGATTTATGTTTGTGCCTTGGTCCTTGTTAGTTCTTAAACTTGGCTTATGGTGCAATATGACTTACCCCAAAACACTTACAGCAGAGATTTGAGACAGAACTAGATTTAGGATGTCCATGAATGCCACACTGACAAAAGGAGTCCCACCTCAATATAATCTTTGTTTTAATTGCAACAGGCAGAGCATGAAAAAAACATGAATACCTGCTGACATTCTTTTCCCCTTACTTATGTCCAAAATACCACTTTCTAACTGCTCCACAGATTCTCTGAAATGTGCCTAAGAAGCAGTTAAAGCATGATAGACCCCACCTGGATGGGAAGCGGAACGATGAATCTCTGGCTTGAGTCTGGAAGGTGAAGGTGCGGATTCTAGAATGCTGATGTGAAATTCCGACATCACCACAGATACTGAGAGAGATCGATCTATGAACAAAGAAACAGAGGAGTAATTACTCAAATTGGCATTAGTTAGCCAACAGTCTTCTCCAGGGATGCAGTTTTCCATGTTCAGACTGCATTTTTGCAGCATTATAGTTTAAGCAGTCAGATTCCATGTAGCGCGGAATTCATGCCGCAGACCAAAAATATGTTTCACCCTTCCCTGGGTTCCCTCTTCTATCCGCTGTTAGACTTTCTCCTCCTCTTCCACTATTTCTCACTTAGCTCAAAGTTTTCTCTCTTTTTCCACCATTTGCAACTCCTCATTCCTGGCATCCCCACACAGGGATATATGACATATGAAGTGCATAGGCAGACATGTAGAAGTGCGTGTGTAGATGTTTCTTTGTGTTGAAGCAACTAGATAAATAGGGAACTATGTGTCTCACAATGAGTGCAATATGTGGATGAAAGTGGACATTTTGAAAGTGGAAATTTAGCAGTCTGACAGGCTAACTGTGAATATTACCAGGCTGGGTGCAGACCAATTATTAAACATTCTGGTTCCTGGAAAAAAACTAACAGAGAAGGAACACTTTGATGTGAGAATGGTGAGAGAAGTGTCCTAGCATGTGGTCCACGCTCAGTGTTTGTAGGACACTGATGAAACACTAATCTGGGCCACTTCTTGTGTCTTATGAAAGAAAAACAAAAACACACTGTTTTTTGCCTATAAAATTCTTTATATATGTCACTGTGAAACTATAAACAACCCATCATAACCCGGCATCATAACACTTAACCCAAACCCGAAGGTAAGCTGGGGATAGTGAGATCATGCTGAGCCATGGTTAGACTGAAGTGGAGTTATGTCTTGAGGACAGAAGAATGCCCTTATAAAGTGTTAATGACAAGGAATGACAAAAAATCCTACACAGTCAAAGTAGAGAAAAGTGCAGCATCCAGTCTCTGTGGGAAAAGAGGGTAGATACACCCAGGTGTACCTTGTTGTACTTTTGGTCCTGGACATGAGCAACAAGCTAGTTAATTTGTAAGGACACACGTAAGCCTGGATAAGCATTTAAAGAGTAGCTGTAGTCACAGATAGGACACCGGAGAAGCCCAGCAGAGGATACCAACAGGAGCCAAGGAACTTGTGTTTTTTTTAAAGATTGTCTTTTGGCATTTATTTGACAGTCAGTGGAGAGAGACAGGAAGGATCAGGTCAGAGAGGGGGGACAACATGTGACATGGGTCCTGGGCTGGATTTGAACGCAGGATGTCATGGTTATGTGGTATGTGCCTTAGACCACTGAGCCACCAGGAAGACATGCTGTTGACCCAACATATAACCTGTGGCTCATCTTTGACCTTAGAAGATAAACTTGAACCTTGACATCAGGCGAGACTATACCTGAGACAAGACAAGAGAAGGTGCCCTCGTGACTACAGACTTAATGCTTCCATTGATCACTGACTAGACTGGAGAACAGAAATCTGAAAGCCAGCCAAATCTGAACTAACCTCTGTGATTTCCTTTAAGTGAGTGGAAGAACATTACAATTTAAATTTGTACTTCAAAGATTAATATATATATATATATACGGTAGCAGACTCCTACACATTAGGCAGCAAAATATACAATAGAAAAGGACTTGATGTAGGATAGTTGAGGAGGTTGTCTATGGTTCAGTTGATTACAGCAGATTCAGTTAGTGAGGAAAATAGAATATAAATATGGATAAGATCATACAAGAGCACAGCTGGTTCACCCCAGCCAGAGGCTTCTGGATGGACAATATTGTGGTTAAGGTACTAGTTGAACAAAGGGTCCATTGTTAAAAAAATCCCATCATATGTCTGAACTACGTCCCTTGGAGATGGTGTATGATGGGATAATGACAACAGTGTTTTCAGCAAAGAGTTGTTTGAGCCTCTGCAGATTAGTGCTGTTTTTTTTCCAATGTAAAAACAAACCTAGTTCATTCACCTCATGAACTGGTGGTAGTAGTGTAACTGCTTGTGTCGACCTGTCCCACTTTAACAACTTTACCAGAGGTATATTTGAACAGGCAGGATTGACAACTAACCACATTAAAACGTAACAACACATTAAACTAAATTGAAATATTCCACAGTCTAGTTTAGTTGCTGCAATCTCCCACACACACAGACAAACACATACAGACATACACACAGATATAGACACACACCTTTAGGGCAACAGAGAACTCCTTTCAGTGGTTTGTTTTAAAACCATATTTAAAAGGGTATTTATTTGACTTCAACTCTTTCCTCTACAACACTCAAGGGGAAAGAAGCAAATGGGAAAATCACATGTTTAGAATCCTCATAAATATCCAGGTCAGTGGAAGGTAAACTTTACCAGTCCCCAAACATGAACCTCAAAACCACAACTGAACAAATACACAAATTCTCTACCATTCATGAAGAATATGTGGTACTTAAAGACGTCACCTAACTAACATTTAATTGTGTTTGATTGTCCTCACATATGCAAGCAGTTTTCTCTCAAATCACCGAGCAAGAACCCCACATTCCAAAGTTTATGGAAGAGAATTCCTTCTCTCCCCATACTGGCCTGGGACATATCACACTGCTTAGAACTGGCTCCTGTCTTTGGAAAAATGTTTTCTTGAGCTCTAGCTCTTGTGATTTGTTGGAACACCCATACTTCAGCACCAGCCAGTGATTACTGACCTCACCGAGATTATCACCGAGATTTTTAATCCAAGAGATTAATATTTAATCCAATCTAAATATTTTAGTTATAAAATAGAAATACAAATTCAATATGAAATTTAACAACTTTGAAATATCAAATAGTATTACTACTGATTTCTGGATTATGTTACTTGGTTTATACAAAATATCTAGTGTTGACATTCAATAATTAAAATGTCCACTTTCATCCACAAGTTGCACTATTCTAGTGAGTGATCAGTGAGTCAATAAACAACACTCTCTGGGGTGTGGGAGACATGCTATTTTAAAAACATTGCCAATATAGACCAGAAATAATCATGCAGGTATCTGTGGGAAAATTAGAGGAGTCAAACAGTGTTTGCCTTAGATCTATTGATTGAATTTATACACTGGTCATACTGGTCTGCAAAAGTGACATCATTAGTAATGAGGTCAAGTTTTTCTCCCCATTTTAAATGTGCATCATTTTAGGAGCTCTGCAATTGCTGCAATTTACTGTGAAATTGTTCCCAGTTGTTCTTAAGGCAAATGGAATTTGTTAATGTCTTAATGACTACTCTTAAAAATGATTGTCGTAACCCATTTCTTTAGGAAGAAAAAGGAACTTGAATCTGCAGACATTTGGCACAGAACTATGTTTAGAGAACAGAAATCACTGTGTAGTCCCCAATCTCACTATTAATCATCTCATGAACATTAATTCACCGTTCTGTGCTGCAATTTTTGTCTTGCAAGTGATATGTTTCTCTCTTTTCACAAGACATCATTTAGGAAGACAATAAAATTATTGTTCAGATTTACAGTCTAAAACATTATTTCTTGTCCCCCCTTTTCTTATCACTTCATCCACTTCCCCTGTACCTTTCTGCCTACTTTACATTTCTATTTCCTTTTCCCTTTTCTGTCTCCACTTTCTCCCATGTCTCTTGCACTCTGCAGGAAGGCAGTAAAATCAGCACACAGTCACAAACAAAGTCAAAGGCTCCCCTATGGATCTCACACATTGACGAGCTGGGTGAGGAGCTATTTTCACAGCAGGGGAGTTTAAACTGTGTGTGTACAGAGGACCCCTACTGCAGCCAGAAAGCCATAGCAGCAAACTCCTTCTGCAGGGTACAGATTTGGCTGATCCTAATGACCTCCAATACTACAGCACTATAATAACTTACCTGATGGTCATAAAACTGTGAGTCAGGGTCAGTTCTGTTTACCCCAAGAGTGATATACTTGAGTGTTTAAGTGTTTAAAAATCATACCCCTCACACAAGAATCTTTTTGTCCACTCAACATAGATTTATTCAGTCACTTTTGTCATTGGTGCTCCAACTGGTAAAATAAAAGCATTAAAAAAGACATGAAGCACATTTTACTTTGATTTTCCTTCCTCAATTTTCCTTCCAGGTTAACAACTCATATTTTGATAAAGTAGATACTACAAAAGATACACATATACTGTATTATTACAGAATAACATAATGTATAACATTACCATAGATCCTTGTGTACAACACAATAGAATAGCAGTGTGTTTTTGTAAATTATTTGACCTCCTTACTGTACTCAGGAAGGACGAGAAGGAAAATGATTTATTAGTGTTCTGTTAACTGTCATCAAAATGACAAAATCTGATGTAATTCTGGTATGAAAGTACTGTACTGCCCATATAGATGTCTCTCCAGTGTAAAACAAGCCTCTACATATTTTTCGGGGAAAACTATTTTTTCCACATGGAAAGGTGATGATGTGCTCTTTAGTGATATTGTAATATAAAAGAGTTGTTGTCTCTCATCATCTGCTGTTCAATGACAAAACAACATGTCATGAAAACATACACTTTAGGCCAATGTCTGAAGGGAATCAAAACCCCACTGGAATTTTTTTCTTTCACACTCTTTATTCTCTCCCTCTCTATGGGCTGTAATGGTATCCCCTTTTACAGCCAACAGTGCCTTAGTAAAAAGCCGTCACCTTCCCCTTAACTCTCTCCTTGCCCAGGTTTTAAAAACATCCCAAATGAGAACCACCATGAGTTTCCAGAAACCAAATCCAATGTTACAATAAGAATAAGGCCTTTCTATTTCCAGGCTGGGCTTTCCTGGTAAAAAACACTTTTTTTCTCTAGAACGTCTGTTTCTACTCTCTTCTTTCTCTCCCTTTATTTTGTTAACCCAGGTCTATCACTTATAATATTCCACAAGTTGCGATGCTCACAAATCCACATGTGGGAAATAGTATACTGTACATCACAGACACTGCAAAAGTGACCACATGTCTGTTAATAGTTTACATTCTGAAATATCACTGCCTTCCCTCAGTTATGTCTTTTTTTCATAGCACGTGTACATATGTGACCTTTGAGTCTGTGCCCAGGTGGTTCTTGGCCAGGCATTTATATGTGCCAGAGTCTGAGGCTGTGGATCTCTGGATGATAAGTGTACCCTGAGGGTGAAGCAGCTCGCTACCTGTAGGCCGGCCCTGCCCTGTTGTAGAGAGAACTGAATGATCAGGTAGCTCCCAGGTGATTTCTGGCTTGGGGATTCCAATGGCGGCACAGTTGAGCTGGATAGGTGCCCCGGTTATTGCCCTCACGTTGGGAGGTGGCCCAGTCATGATCCGGGGAGGATAGGCGATGATGATAACAGGGACAGTGACAATAGCCTCTCCGACATCATTTCGTGCCCTGCAGATGTAGTTCCCCCGGTCGTGGAGAGTGGTTCCCCGGACAACCAGAGTCCCATTCTCCAGCAACTGGTACCGTCCGATCACCTGAGGCTGGTTGAGGGTATGGCCACCAGGGACGGTCCAATAGATGCTGGGTTTGGGGCTCCCATCAGCCAGACAGTGAAGGAAGAGAGGGTCCCCAGAGACACTGCGTATGATGCCCCTAGGCCTTGTCAGGATGTAAGGTTTCTGCCCGACCTCCAAGACAATTAGTTTCTCTATGTAGCCCATGGAATTCTTAGCAGCACAGCGATACTTCCCAGCATCTTCTTTGATAGGGTTGTAGATGACAAAAGTCCCATCACTGCCTAGATGGTGGCGGGAGCCACGGTCGGGCCCACCAGTAAACCGAGTCCCGTTGGGCAAGGTCCAGATCATCTCTGGCACTGGGTGTCCATCGGCAGAGCAGTTCAGAACTGTGGTCTTCCCCATACGAGACACAATACGCTCATTGAAGGGGTTCTTGAAGATGGGCCGTCGGAGCATACTGGTCACCTCCAGCTGTACCACCATTACTGCCTCTCCTCCATCATTCCTCGCCATGCAGATGAACTCTGCTGTGTCAGTTGGCCGGACATTCCGGATCTCTAACGTCCCATTATGATGGACGTTAATCCTACTGCCAAAGTATGGTGCTGTCAGGAAGATGTTATCAGGCATAATCCAGGTTATGGTCGGAGCTGGATTTCCCTCAGATTTACAGTCAATAAATTTCCTGGAGTATTTAGCTGCCGTGTCTTTGATTACAGTCCTGTTCTGGTGATATCCATTGATCACTGGTGGATTTCCATCTATGTCCAACTTGTAGACTTTGCTGTTTTCTCCAGCGGGGTTGCGAGCCATACACACATACTCTCCAACATCAATCAGCTTCACATCCCTGATATCCAGAGAGCCATTAACATGCATTAAGTAGCGCTCATTAGATGCTGCAATTATGTCGTTGGTGGGCAGCATCCACAGGATCTTTGGTTTGGGCTCTCCAACTGCTTCACAGTCAAAGCGGATATTCCCTCCAGGCTTCAGCTTGGCATAGGTCTGGCTAGGTTGGCGTATCCTGGGGGCAGCGGTCACCACAGTGATATGTACATGCATCTCATCCTTGCCCACCTGGTTCTCAGCATAGCAGGTGTAGTCCCCTTCCTCTGACATGCCAACCTGGAGAAACATCACATTGATGAAAAAGTTTTAAAAAATTGTTTCAATTCAATGAGGATGATGACATACTGTAACTCCAGTACCTGGTTGAGGTAGAGTGTTCCATTGTCAAACAGTATATAGCGTCGTACACGTCCTCCTCCACTGCTGCTGTCAGACTGCAGGGCGCTGTTCACCACTGTACCATCTGGTAAACCCCAGGAGATCTCTGGCTGTGGAGCACCCGAGGCCTTACAGTCCACCTTGAAGTCATTACCGTAGGGCACCTGCTTATTGCTGTAGACCTTAGGCTCTATCTTGGCTGGCTTCAGTGACACACTGACCCTCATGAGTTGGAGGTCATCACCAATCTTACTTCGTGCCACACAGAGATAGTCCCCGGCATCTTTATCACTCACAGAGTTAATGATAAGAGTACCGTTATCCAGGACCTGGATTCTACTACCCATCCTGGAGAAAGACATGAAAATTAGAAATGATTTATCATGAGTGGAGGACAAAATAAAGCCTCATCAAGTACACAGAACATAAAAGCAGGATTTTTATGTGTTACAATTTGCACAGACAGAGGACAGAGGAACAAGGACAGAGGAACATTCTCTGTTTTAATTTTAATACTCTGCAAAGTCAGCAGCTGTCATGTCTTGACATGTAGAAGAAGCAATGAGTTTTCCTCATGTGGGGCTTACATGTATTTTAAGTAATACTTATCATTGCCCTTGTAAATCAAATGTTTTGCTTCAACAGTTGGCGAAACAATATTAGACATCAGGCAGTTTCAGCAAAAGAAATGTACAGGTAAAAGGCATGCTCTAACTGTTCTGACAATTCCCATAAAGCATAGCTAGCCATGCTTTTTTGGGAGCCATGCCAACACTTGTGGTAATGAGGAAGCTAATTAGTAAACCTTTTATACACTACACATGCCTTAACAGCCACTTTATAAAAGCTGATGGTAATTGGCAGCGTCTAGCACCTAGCCGCTTCACCGTCATACCAATAATCACAGTAAAGAATGCTCTCTTGTATATTACTGTTTTATAATAAAGGCCTTAAAAGAAAACATATGGTTGTCAAGCAAATCTTCAAATAGTTTAAACTGGACAAGAAATCCAGGAAAAGGAAAATTAAATATAATTAAATATAAATAAATATAATTATTTACCCACTGATGAAACTGAAGGGACTATGATTTTATGAACTGACCAGTAAACCAAACCATTTTTTACATCAGCTTTTTTCCATGTTGATGCATGCAGATAGGTTACATGTCAAACCAATTGTTTACATAAATATGAAGCCCACTATCTAGAAACCAGTGTACTTCTCTCATGTTTCTCTACTAGCTTGGGACTGTATTTTGACTGAAATATCAACTACTTGGACAACACCCCTGTTCTTGCTTGTTTGTTATTTCCGAAAATAAAATCAGTATCACTCTGGTATCAGATATTTTTGTGTCATTTTTTACTCCACTCTCCACAGAAAATGGAGAAAATATTTATGAAGAAAGTACTGAAGCTGGCTGTGGTAACTTAGTGAAGCGTCAACATAGACTGTGGCTTGTCATAATGGGACTACGGTTCATTTGAGGTCTACTACACTGTTGTCCATAGTGACATCAAAGCTCATTGACATGCAGACTTTTCTTCACAGGAAATAGCTAATACCATTAAGTAATACCTTGAAAAAAATGTCAGAATATTGTTTCCATATTTCTTACCTAGGCTTGCACATGTCTCATGCCAACATGCTTATCACAATTTACATACACTGAATAATCACTAAAATATCAATGTCATCAGGCTGTGTAAATATTATAATAGCCTCCTGGCATAGCATTTACATGAAAACAAAATCCAAAATAAAGAAAGAAAAGGTACACTTCAGTATGGTGAAGGAGCTCATGGAACTGTCTAATCATCAAATTAAAACACTGACACCATTATTCTATACCTTAGGGGGATAACCCAAAGGGTCAACACACAAAACCACAAATGAGGAAATATGGAAACCTGAGAACAAGACTTCAAAATGAAAACAAAAGTATTTCTATATATATACAATGATATAAAATGATCCTCACAGATGTTACATTTTTCCACATGATGTGCTCAAGCTGTGCTCATGGGCTCAACTGATAGACTCAAAGACTTGTCTTTATTGTTGAAGTACATCTGTTTCCAATTACATTTGCAAAGTCTAGGACTTTGGGCGTTCAGTGCATGAATGGAGGCTTATTACTAACTGAACTGAAGAAAACGCTCACAGAGAACTATAAGCTCTGTCTGCTTGTGCAAGAGCATCACATCTGTGTTTTAAAATGTTTAAATTTTAAGGGTCAATTTATGTATTTCTGAGACCATCCAACATTATGTCTGTGTATATTTTGCTTGTGTGTAAAGTGTTTGTTGTAAGTGCAACTCTCTATGCTTCTGTGCATTTTTACCAATGAACAGTGCATGTTTACCTGTGCCACTGGTCCACCACAGCTTTAGAAGGCAGTCTCCAAATGATCTTCGGTTTGGGGTCTCCTGTGGCTGAACAGTTCAGTCTCAGCTGGTCCCCATAGGACAGCTTTGTCATGCGCTGGGATGTCGCCACTATTTGAGGTGCAGACTCTCGCTTCTCTACTGTCAGAGTCACAACCCTTCGCTCTGAGCCCGTAGAGCTGGTAGCGATACATTCATATTTCCCATTGTCTGCTAGAATCACATCCTTAAGGTGGAGGGTTCCATTGTCATACACTGACACCCTGGGGTCACCAGCAGGCCTGGTGGATTGAACCACTGACCCATCATAGAGGACCCAGTGAATAATAGGCTGGGGGTTACCCTGGCCAGTGCAGGGTAGCCACAAGCTCTGGCTTACACCAGCCCTCACCTGCTGCCGTTTCTCCTCCAGGATGCCTGGGGGAGCTGCCACCACCTGCAGTTGGACTGTAGCAGTATCAGCTCCAGCTGGGTTACTGGCGATGCATTTGTAATGACCTCTGTCATAGACAGACACCTGCTCAATGACCAGGGTCCCCTCACTAGTTACTGATACCCTCCCCTTGTCTGAGTTATGACCTCTAACTTGGGTCCGATTGGCCAGGATCCAGGATATCATAGGTGTGGGCCGACCCTCTGACTTACATTTCATCTCCACAGTCTTCCCTGCATAGGACTTTATCTCCTGCATTTTTGGCTCCAGGATCCGAGAGGGGTAGGCCACCACAGAGAGGGTGACCAGCAGTTTGTCTGATCCCTGATCATTCTCAGCTAGACATAAGTACTGGCCACGGTCCTTAATGTTGGCATTCTGGATGGAAAGTGTGCCATTGTTGAATACCTCAAACTTGCCCACCCTTCCCTTGATGGTAATTGTGCTTCCTGAAAGGAGAAACATTGAAATCTGAAACATACTGCAGTTGCCTCTGTGACATTAATTTCCTTAGCATTAGCATTTCTAAATATTGCTGATGTTTGTGTAGCTATTACTAGAGAATCAAACAATGAATTCAAATTTCACAAGGTTCTTAGGCTATATTCAGGCTACACTTGAACATCAGAGTATCACCTTAAAAAAAACATTTTTGACTGCGGTACATGCACAAAATACCATTTTAAACAAATTATCTTTGTGCACCTGTGCTGGAGGAGAAGCGTTTCCAGCTGATGATTGGGTGAGGGTTTCCAACAGCCTCACATGGCAGGAAGGCATCGGAGTTGGACAATACAGTGAAGCTGGCTGCATTACCGCCCACAATCTTGGGCTTGCCTGGCATGTCCTTGGTGGACGGCTCAAAGCCCACAATATTGGCACTTGTAGCCTCATGGCCAATAACATGATTATAGACATTGGTGATAGCATTGTGTATGTCCTTGTTGTTGTATGGGGCAGGGGTGTTGGTGTATCCTTGCTCTGCTGTGAGAATGGCCCTTGTGTCAAAGGTGAGGCCTTTCCCTGAACTGCCTCTGGCTCCACTACTGGGCACAGTAGGTCTGATTCTCCTAATCACTGGAGTCTGTGTGGTAAGACCACTGTTCCTCTCTTTTGGTGGTTTAATGTTGCTATGGACTCTGCTCTGAGATGTGGTATAAGACCTTTCTGTGGTAGTTGGCCTAAATGTGGTTGTAGATGTGGTTGAGGTGGTCCAAGGTCTGTTGGTTGCATAGGCTGGTGAACTGCTAGAGGTGGACTCACTCCAGGCATCTTCTTCATATGACTCTGTCTCCTCCTCTGAGATCTGATCAGTGGAGACAGTCACAGCAGATCTGTCTGCCTCCCTGGATGGAGTGTATAGGGGATTTGAAACTGAGATGGTCCGCTGAGGTAGTGTGGTGGTCTCCATGGTGGTTTCCATGGTTGTCTCCATAGCTATCTCCTTAGTAGTTGTAGCCTCTGTTGTGGTGATAGGAGCTTTAGTAATAGTAGGTTTCCTGAAGGGTCTCCTACCTCTAAAGGGTCTCCTATTCCGACCCAGCCGTCCTCCTGCTCCACCAGGCCTCTGTTTAATTACAAACCAATTGCCAGGATATCCCCCAGACCCAGATGATAAGGCTTCATCAGGGTTTGTCTTTGAAGGTGGTTTGACTGTAGGTGGGGAAGGTATGGTCTGGGACTCTGGTGGTGTTTCAGAAGTAGTGGAGGACCTGGAGTGGTAGGATGGGGTGGTAGTTGTTTGACGGTGTGAGCTCGGCCACAGTGTTGTAAGCTGAGAAGCAGCAGAGAAGAAATCTGCATAGTCATCATCTGATGAGCTCTCTGTGGTCTCTCTGTGTCTGGATGGGGACATAGTTTCAGGTTCAGTCAGAGATTCAACTGTGGGCGGAGCAGCAGCGGTTGTAGTTGGGGTCATTTTTATAGTTTCAACCGTGGTTGAGGTTTCTGTGGTGGTAGATGGTTTCTGTAGCCTGTCCAGTATCTTGTTTCTTTGCCTGCCTCTGCCACCTAACAGCCTGTTCCATGGAATCCTCCCACGGATAACCTTGGAGGTGGTGACAGTGGTGGTGGTGGTGGAGATTGTTGGTTCTTCAGAATCAGGAGTAGGCTCAAACTCAGGGGCATCAGCAGAGGTGATGTAGCCACTAGACACTTCTGGCCTAGACTGGGTATGGGTGGAGGGGACCTTTGAAGTAATGTAATAGTTAGTGGTAGTAACTGCAGTATGTTGTGTAGAGTCAGGTTTCTCTGTTCTGTGTAAAGGTGAACTGGGAGACGTTGGTGTGAAAAGCCGCAGATCACTGGTTGCTGTCTTCTTCTTGTCCTTATCACAGTCATGGTCTGGGAGAAAAAAATAATAACAATGCTCAACAGTTCCAGCTCCTCAGTAGATAGATAGATAGATAGATAGATAGATAGATAGATAGATAGATAGATACATAGATTTTGCATATTTGTATACAATATCATCTAAAATATATAGATATTCAACATTATATAAAATACCATTTACAGTGGCACATTAAACACAATCAAAATAGCCAATAATAAAAGTAAAACAAACACCATGGCTGCCTACCTGTAGTTAGTTCAATAGCATATGGCACTGTGGCATTCCCTTCCTTCTTCATTGTGGACTGTTTGAGTTTACTGATGAAGGAGTGTATATCTGTGATCCTGTTGGGTTTGATGATCCTCCTGTGTCCTTGGAAGGTCCTCCTACGCCCCCCTCCTCGGCTTTTCTTGGGTGGGATGATATGGATCTGCTGGTGGGAGATAATAGTAGATCCAGCAGGCAGGCGTGGGGACTTGATCCTTTGGGTGGTGTGGAAGGTGATCTCGTCTTGCTGTCTCTCTGTGGTGGTGACGGCTGTGAAGGTGGTCTGGCTTTCTGGGTCGGTGGAGGAGTGGACAATTGGCTCCACCAAGCCTGGTCCATCCATCATTGGAGTAACATTGGGGTCTGTGACAAAAGAAAGCACTGCCTTGGTGGAGGTCTCTGGTTCTGCAGGCGGTTCTCCTGAGAATTGGAGCTGGGTCTCTTCTGATGTTTCTGTCACAGTGATGTGGAGAGTGACTGGACGTCTGTCTGAGGGAGGTTTGGTAGTTCTTTCCAGGGCATAGAACTCACTGGACTCATCAACACTTGGGATGATTGTATGGTCTGACATAGTGTCATATGCGGTGACTGCATCATTTTGACTTTCACTCTGTCTCACTGGACTGTGTGTGAATGTGGATTTGATTGGTGTAGGATCTGACTGTGTATATGACTCTGTTGTTAGGGTATCTATGTTTTCTGTTACCTGAGTGGAACTAATCTGACTGCTGTCTGGGCTCTCTGTGGTTTCCATGGCAATGGCTTGACTATTCCTTGTTGTTAAAACATTACGCTGACTTTTCTGTGTAGTTGTTATGGTTTCAGTCTGATTGTCATAGTTCTCTTGCCCAAATGTTATTGTAGTTCTACTTTCTTGTGGGTTATCTGTAGTTGGCTTGACTATGCTTGGCACACTGATGAGCCGATCTTCATTATGACCCTCACCAGAGCCTCTTTCACCATCACCAGAAAAAACAGTGTCTGAGTCTTCATATTTGACTTTCTCTCTCTCAGTGCCAATCTTTATTCTTGACCCAACTTGTGCCTTTTTCATAAATTCAGCAAATTTCTGTGGGTCCACTTTCCTGGGTGCGTTATCAAAGACTCTCCTATTGCTCCAGACACGTCTGTTGCTTACTGGACCCCTCCTCCTCTGTCCCAGCCTACCACCAGAGCCTCCTCTGCCCTGTGACCTGAATCTGGGGTAGGGTCGGTCGGAGGTAATGGTCCTGGACTCTTGACTATTTCTGTCGGAAGGGCTGGAAGAGGGGATCTCGCTGAGGGAGACCTTCTCTGCCAAGTTGGGGTCCATCTTGACCTCTATCCCCATCCCTGATGCCTCATTGTCCACCACCATCATCATCTTCTCAGAGCCTTCTCCAGTCACTGTCACCTGAGACACCAGCAGGTCAACCCCCAGGTGGTTAGCAGCCAGGCACCTGTAAAACCCTTGGTCCTTTATTGTGAGACCCTGAATCCCCAGGGTTCCATTCTCATACACCTTCCTCTTCCCATGAGACTTGTCTAGCACTGAGTGGTCAGGCAGTATCCACTGGACTGAGGCCTCAGGGCTGCCTGTGGAGCCACAGTCCAAAAACAGATTTTCACCCAGTGGTTGAGAGAGTTGAACCCCATTGGCCTCTGCTACTTCAACATCAGGGGACAGAACCGTCACCCGGAAGCTGAGCATATCTGCATCCAGGTAGTTTGTGGCAATGCACCGGTAAAGGCCCGTGTCAGACATATCTGCTCCTCGTACAGTGAGCTTCCCTTCAGCTGTGATTATGATCCTCCTGTCCTCACTGGAGTAAGGAGCTCTGACCTTACTGCCATCTGGTAAGATCCACTCCACCGAAGGCTTTGGCTCACCCAGGGTCTGGCAGTTCAACTGTGCCACACCACCTATGATATGATGATAATATATATGATAATATAATAGAATAGAATGGACTATAATAGAATAGAATATAATCTTGACATATTTACAGGTTACTAGGTTTAAATGCATCAATTAAGAATTGAATGGTGAGCAGATATGGATTGATGTGGTTTTGCATTATTTGTGGTTAGATGAGTGGATGCCATATCAGCTAACAGCTGGTTTATTCACCACTAATCTCTAGCTCCTACCTGTGAGTACAGTGTGCTCAGTCTTGGTCTCATTGTCTCGTTTGATCATGGTCCAGCTGTAGCGGTCCCTCTTTGGTGATGTGTTCTCCACACGTAGGTTGACCACAGACCTGTACTTAATATGCAGAGTAGAGAAAGTGGTGGTAGTCCGGTCAAGCTGGAAATTAACTTCCCCCTGCATCAGCCATGCAGGAGAAGCTTTAATCTCAGCCTCAATGTCTGTGTGGATCTCATCCTGTCTCTCCTCAGCTCTGATCTGGCTGTACCTGTACACCATCTCTGGGCTCCTGGCCAACATCAGGCCCCTCTCCAGTCTCATGGGAGAGTCACTGTAGGTGGCCAGAATGCGCCACAGCTGCTGGATGTGTTCATAGTCAATGTTACAGACTAGAGAGGTAGCTATGCCGGCTGTAAGCATAGTAACATTGTTTTCCCCCTCTTCCTCCAAGGTCACTGTCAGGTTATCCAAGGCAGAGGGCATCTGGACAGTGCAGGATAAGCTGGCATCATTATGAAACTGATCAGTCAGGTTCATTTGTATGGAGCCTATTGGGGCAATGAAGTCCTTGGGGGAGACAGGAGTAAAGCCTCCCTCATCCAGGCTGATGTTTTTCTGCTTTAGATGGGGCTGGATCCAGGGCTTGGTGCAAATGAAGGCATCACTGTGGAGAAGGGCGACTGATCTGCTGTGGTAAGGGGCAGGATTCTCACAGACAGGGCACAGCTGGCCTCTGGCATACTTCCTGTCTCGCTTGCATTTCAGCACACCTGGAAATATTCCAATTATATGGTGTAGTGTTTAGATGGTTGCATGTCAGAAAAGAACATTTGTATAGTCCACACAATATTAATCTGATAAAAAAAACTGCAAAAAGCTGATATACAAAACTTGTGAACCATAAAAATGATTACATATCAGAATTTAAATGTAAGAATTGAAATGAGTTGACTTTTATACTAGCAAAGTCATAGTCTGTCACTGTCTGTAGGCCTCCTTGTCCTCTGCGAGGGTCCAAGATTGGGGGGTGTTATGTGCATCATTTATTGTTTTCATAATGTGGGCATTGTGAAGCCCTTTGAGACTGTAACTGTGATTAACTTTAGTTTCTTGTTGGATACTATCCCATGCACCATTAGTTTGTTAATGCTAGTTACTGTTAATGCTTTAAGTGATTTCGTCTGGATTAAGCCACCCATTCACTAAATGATTAGTAAAACTGACAAGCAGTGCCCACTTAAGGTTTTGATTAAGGGATATTTTTGCTTTACCTAAGGGAAAATATTTCACAGCACCATTTGAATGGCTAGGTCACAGGTGCTGTTAGAATAGTGAGAAAGGAGTTCCCTTGTAAACATGTTACCAACTTCAAACTCCCTAAATGCTCCCAGACTGTTCCAAAGCAAACACACTCTCTTTTTGTTCACCTGTGTTCCTCTGTGCCCACACTGGGAACCACTTCATACGGCAATCACACGACCAGGGGTTGCCATGGAGGAAGAGGTTCTCTAACTGGGAGCAGCCTGTGAAGATATCTGCAGGCAGGCTGGTGAGGAGATTGTCTGACAGGTGGATGTTTCTCACTGAGGACACCTTGAACACCTGGCTGTGTCTCAGCGTGATGAATGTGTCTGGGTGGAGCTGCTGGAGATAGTTGCCCTCCAGATGGACCAACTGTAGCTTGGTAAGACCATAGAAAGCCTCTGGGCTGATGAACTCAATGCTGTTGTGGTCCATGTGGAGTCTCAGCAGGCCGTCCAGGCCTTTGAATGTCTCCTTCTTGATTTCTTTTACTTTATTATAGGACAACTTCAGAACCTGTGAGAACATTATTGAGAACTTGGAAACATTTGGCAATGAAACAGTGTTATTGAATTAAGACACATTAAGGCACATTATTGAGAACCGAGATTACACTCTTGTAAAATAAGCAGCGTTAATGGAGAATTGAGGTTATCCCATGTGGGAAGAAATCAGGTGTTCGATAAGATGCTTAATACAATATGAATCAAAGTGGTAAAGACAAATTGTGCAAGTTGTTTTTTTAATATTATTATTTGTAATGAATGTACCCCCTTAACATATAGCAGATATCAACACAGCCCAACTGTTTATTTAATAATGACATGGAAATATTATAGATGCTTGGTGTTTGTTTGACATCATGCACTATGAATTTAAGCACTGGATGCAGGCAGCCTTGTCAGGGCATCCTTATAAGTCAAATCTGTCACTGAGTTAATCTGTTATAAGACAAACTATAACATGCTTTTACCTGTAAGGACTTGAGGCCTAAGAAGGCCCTGTCTTGAATCCTATGGATGGTGTTGCTGTGCAGCATCAAGAGCTCTAGGTGTTTAAGTCCTGAAAGATCATTCTCTCTCAAGGTGGTAATACTGTTGTACCTAAAGACAGAAGCAAAATAGAAACTTCATCCAGGAATTCCTTTTTGTCTGTCTGGTAGAATGTTGACAGCCAACAGTAAATACAGTAAATCATTTATAGAAATTCATAGACAATGGAACAAAAAGTATGATTTTTTTCATATTGGAGCAATTTATTATTTTAATCATTAGTCGCTTGGAAGAGTAATTCATTACAGCACTAGTTACATTATTTTTTTATTTCATTTTTTACATTATGATTTGTTATATTAACGTTAGTCGTTACTCAGAAAAGTAATGACATTACTGTAATGTGTTACTGAGCAGTGTGTTGCCATCCACAACACTAAGTGGGAGAGCTGATCTGGAGACAGAAATAATCTCCGGTGGAGTTAAAGGTAACAGTTTTTTCGGAGCATGAGTTAGCTAACTGGCAAACTTGAATGGCAAAGAAGGAACGCTGATCAAATTATAAATAAATATATAAATGGCAGTAACTTATGTTTTTATTCAGCCATGTCAATCATGATTTTGGGAGGTCAGTATACCATTAAACTAGCTTACTTAGACAGCTATAGGCTAAACTAACTAGAACCTGGTTAGCTAGCTGCAGCACAGTGGCTCAGTGGTTACACAGCAAAAATAACTGTGTGGTCTTGGTATTCTCTGAGGAAATTCTAAAACACGCAGCTTTTTCACGATTTTGGAAGTTATGACAATACTACAAAGATGGTGGGTGTACTTCAACCGCCTATTGTAAAGCCAATGGGCTGCTTGTAACTTAATTACATAACTTTGTTTGGGTCAGACAAAACTTTGGCTCCACCCATTAATGTTTGACTCAATCAATAAGATGGTTTCTGTCTGCAGAGCAGCTCTGCCTAAATGTGCTCCGATAAATGTGTGAAATCTGTGAAAAAGATGGCAAGAAAGAGGAAAGCGACAGCTCACCCAAGGTTAATTCGTTCCACAGCTGGCTGGATCTGGTCAGGTATTGCGGTCAGGTATCTGAAGGTGCAATGGACTTCAGTGGGAACATAGCAGGCGCATGATTTGGGGCAGCCGCTGCTTGCCGGCAGCACGGTGGCCAAGACAAACATAGCCTTCAGCAGCCACCGCCGCAGGTATGAAGCGGTGCAGGCACACACACTCATTGTGGAGGGGTATGGGAATTCAGCCGCACTGTGAGTCACGGACAAGGGGGGCTATACGTTCTCGTCTACCATTAATGAGATCCTCCTGTAGAGAGAGGAACAGATTGTTGCGACGTCACTCTTAATGGGAATGACAGTACTACACACAATACTACACAATAAAGGCAATGAAGAGAGAGATTAGACAGACATGGATAGATAGATAGTAAACACCAACAAGTTGAATGAAAGAGTAATCAGATGAAGTATAATCCAACATCCAACATCTATCCTATATAATTACTGCAAATTACGACAGTATTCTGTTATAGTCCTCAAAACTCGAAATTGTTTGGCTTTAGTATTAGATATGGGTCCGAGTATGGGGCGAGATAAAACTGAGATAAGAGCGCAATATGCAGTTAGGATGGTAACAAAAAAGCACATTAGTCTGGTCAAACAATTACATACAACTAACAGGGGGAATCTCTTTAAAAGGCGATAAAGATGGTGCCTATATAAAATGTTAAGACATGCAGATAACGGCTGAAATATACATTAATTATCCAGAATTCCCTCACCGCACTTCAATATCGACAACTGCAAAATAAAGTTACTCCACTTCTAGTAGAATAAAAATACCAATCGAACGAAAAAAAGTCCACATTATTTTCAAGGATCCAACGAAATAATTCCTCTGTACGGTCCGCTGTGTCTGGGGCGCACAGGGACGGGAGTGATTTCTATGTGAGCGATTGTGGCATGAGCGCTCAATTTGTGTCTCCTCCGCCCCCCTGCTTGCTGAAACGCGTCTGTGATGTATCCTAACTGGTACAATGAAATAGTCAGGGACGTCAATTCACAAAAAACAACAACAAAGACCCATCATCTAAATTCATACTCAACTTGCCACCAAAACATTGAAATCTATTTATAGGCTGGATTTGTGGAGTTATTATCGATGACTGTCAAGATATTAATATTTGTCCAAGTCACCAAACTCTTTTGCACCCATGCTCCCCTGATGTGGATTTTTTTAAGATATGGCTTTTAAATAAATTTCTGGCGATTGATGCTTGATATTTGCTCAACATTATAACAATAAATACTACAAGATTAAATTTGGAAAATGTATCTGTGGCAGACTGGGGGGAGGGGGGTGAGGCCTAAAAAAATGACTTCTACTTGTAGGTGTTTTAGAGGGACTGTCTTAGTCAGTCAGAATCTGTGAGTCAATCACTTGTAAACAGTATTCAGGACCTATGAAACCACAGCTCAAACACACTTTAAGTCCTACCATGTGTGTGTTTGCCTCACAATTATTATGTTCCCTGTAACAAAGCTGCTTGTTCTCCACATCCCTCATGATACAGACATGCACACACACATGCACACACTCACATACACACACAAACACATAAACAAACATCTGTGGACAGACGACCTTGATGAGAACACAGAATGTGTACTGGTTTCATGAACACAGTTAATGTATACTAGCCTTACAATCATGTTCAAACCACAGCGGGAAAAGCGACACATTACGGTTGTGTTTGTGCTAAGTAACCAGTAATTTGCATGAAGTGAGGGCTTATGGGAATCCCCTTCATCAGTTTGTCTTTGATGGTGGCAGAGCGAGGTCAGCATGTTCTGTTACTTGTGGCACTGAAATTCTTGTTTACTCATCGCCAACATCTGGACAACACACCCCATGTGGACAACAACACCTCAACAACACTTCTCTCCTCATCTCTTCTCTTCTCTTCTCTTCTCTTCTCTGACTGACTCTTCCCTGACTGACTCTTCCCTGACTATCTCATCTATAGGTTAATTGGGGCAGTGAAAGATCCATCATCCTCACTGTGAAAGTAAATTGGCACGGAATGCTAGTATTTATCATTTATCATTTTGTGGCTGGTTGTACTGATACTGTCACGTGCCACGGACATGTGCCTGAGTATTGCACAACAAACCAGTGAGGCCCTTCAAGGAGGTCATAAATCTGACCTTGACAAGACCACTACTATGTGGAGGTAGTCTATAGGATGAACCATGTTATCTTAGTATAGAGAACCAATCATGAGAGACTTCTTTGTTTCCAAAGAAACTATAAAGATGGTCGTGGGCTGATTTTCAGGGAGAGAGAGCATAGAGAGATTTTGACTTTCTGTGGGATCCGTGACAAGGTATCTCTCTCCAATATATCTGTAGACAATATATTTTTGTACTTCAAACTATCAGTGTTTTGTGTGTTATTTCAAGATTATTGAGGCAATTTTCCATGACATCACCATTGACTGAATCACAATCTTGAATTGCTTCAACATAGTATGTTTTCCACCCAGAGACCATGAATGCTCATTGATTTACTCTAGCTGCTGAGTAATACAGCAGTCACAGTGTGGAGAAAACATTCCTGTAAATGTGCACCATCAGTGACCCTGGTCACTAAGAGGGGCACCTGGTAAAAGGAGGACTTTTAATTCTGTATTGGGGAGGCGTCTCCCAGGCCTGCTGTTTGCCACACATTTGATTCGCTGACCTACTCAAGAAAATAATACACAAGATATATTTTTTTCTGACAGTCATTGAAAAGATTGGCTTCTGGGTTGGTGTTCATCTATTTTCATTTCTCCAGGGTGATCGTGATACGAACAAGGCTTAATTCAATTATGCATTGCGTCACACCCATCTCTAAATCCCGATCAAACTGGATTTAATCTGCTAACAGAGCTCATCTTCCAGGAAGGCATATTGTATCGCTAATTTTGTCTTCATCCAAATCGTCCTTATAACTGAAGAATTAAGCCTCTTAGAGATGGCAAATTGCAGTGCTAAGAGGCTTAGAGGGCTGAGAGGGACAGGAGATGAGAAAAGCATAGCTCAAAACAGGTTTTGGGTGTATGTGTGTCTGTGTATGTGTGTGAGCACGCGCACCCATGGGTAGTAAATAATGCTTGATCTGTTTGATCCTGCTGATCACAAAGTTGAGTCTGGCTCAGCATTTTTCTGGCCAAGGAAGCTGTTTCCCTTTGGCTCTGATTTACACCAGATGATGGAATACTACAAACACAGCTGAATTATGTTTCAAGCTACAATATGGGTTTTCACGTCAGTGACAAGTAAGTAAATTCATTAAGTCTGTATATGCAATTCATCCCTCTCAGGTAGCACCATCTTGACACCATCTTTTTGGCTGACTATGGGAAAACTGCTATACAGTAATCCCTCTCTTCTTTTCTCTTCATTCTGTGTTGGCTAGGAGAGGTGTGGAGGGGCAGGTCGGTTGTTAAATGTCACAACTGGCTGGTAGGCTCTGAGGAATGTAGGCTCATACAGCACTGGCCTCAGCTCTTCACACTCACTGCTAGGTTAAGACTGGGGGCCCACCTCTGTGGGAGGTGCACGACAGGAATAGTGTGGTTTGGAAAAAATATCGTCTTACATGAGACAACACCTCTCTCAAGGTCTTTCCTTATATGTGGAGGTTTCTCTCCTAATAATTGAGCACCTTTTATGTCCTAATATTTCATGTCAGGGTGTTAATAGTAGCCTTTATATTTGTTGATGTTTCTGTTCAGACACATGGCTAGTGAGATAGTGAGATAACATAGTATCCACAGTACAGACAACATGGTTTAGTTTTGTGCAATTAAAACATATCCACCCTAAATTAAATTGTTTGAGTTGATTGGCACATAGTTTAGGTTTAGTGTGGAATTCTCCATTTCTCTGGCTCTTTTTGCATTATTGATCAAAAGCGTGTCTTATCTTAAGTGTGATCCAAATTAAGCTTATCCAGGGTGTTTATCTTGACATCTATTAACAGGTGTGCTGACTCCAGTAGCAGGTTGAGTTGAAGTCCCTGGCAGCAGCAAACAAGAACAACAGAAATGAATTCCTTAACTGTTTGGAGAGCCCTAAGTATCGGGGAAGCAAGGGATTGGAAAACACAAGCAGATATAGACCAGCAACAGTCCTGGTAGTAGTCAGCACCAGCCTAAGACCTGGACTAATATTGTGGTCCAAGGACTGGACTGTTTACTCTGTAGACCTCAGTGTGCCATGGGAAGACGCAGCAGATCAGCCATATGAAAAGAAAAAGAAATCTGATGACTTTGGCGAACTCTTGAGTCCCTTAGTGGTAGTGTTTTGCTTTACTGTTGAAATATGACTCATCACTTGCTTCCACATGCTTGAAACTAGAATAAACTTGTGTATGAATGCAAGTTATTTTTCTCATGTGTTAAGTTTTGCAACTGCAGTTGCTGATCTGTGAGTGACAAAAATATTGTTTTGCCAGCGTCTATTTTAGTTACAACAAGATTGAGCTAGCAAAGCAGTTTTGAGTAACAGGTTTTTTGGCAATGCAGGTAACTTACCAGAGCGTATCAATATAGCAGAGTGGATCTGTTGTTCTTCACAATGCGTTGGGTGAATGATGGTTATTCTGATTATTCCAGGGCTGTAGTAACTTAAACAGTTGATGATGCACACCTACCTAGGTGCTGTGGGCAGCATCAGCACTTGTTTGTGTATTTGTTTGTGTACAAACAAATAGAGCCATTCGAAGTGAGCCAGTCCTCCTCCTGTTTTGGTTGAGGCCCCTCTGTGTGTCAATCCTGCACAATTGGCAAGAAAACGTACCCTGGGACACAACCAATTCTCTCTGCAGTGGTCTTATTTTTCAAGATTCAAGATTAATGGATGATATATTGAAGTAAATATTCTATAAGTAGGGACTTGTTCGCTGCTATAATTGAGATGAGATAAGATGAGTGAAAACTGTGTGTGTGTGTGTGTGTGTGTGTGTGTGTGTGTGTAGGCTTTGGAGGACAACTTTCCTGGAATCCAGCTCTGTGACCTAACTTCTGAATACGTTCAGACTCAGGTTTCACAGACTCCCAGTAGTACTGAAGAAAACTTCTGTCTACCCCTCTGATCGACGTGACATTAGTCACACATGAACAGCTGTCAGTTCTGTCTGATGTGACCTTTGCCCTTTCAGGGTCATGACACAGCATAGCAATTGCTTGTGTGAGAGGCTACAGAGGTTCAAAATGTATCTGGCTCAGTCACAGAGGTGTGGGGTTCTTGTTTCTCTACGCTTTCACTCTGGCACTGTTGTGAAACTGTTGTGATTCTCTTTTTAATTCACCAGGTACCAAGATAAAGATTGATTTTAATGTTACTTTATTTGGCTATTCATACAAGATCTTGTTGCATATCCCTCCTAGACATACACACATATAGCCCCCTAGAGGGTAGGATCCGCTGCAGTGCAGGACCTGTGGAGCAGTTTAGGTTGGGTGTTAGGTTTGTTACCCAAAAAACTAATGCATTACTCTTTAGTTATTACCCCATGAGAGCAGTAATATGTTACACTGTTTTATTACGCTCCCTCCCATCTGATGCTGTTTAAGAATTACTAAGTACTATTACTGATACTGAAATAGTAATTCATTTTACTACTTGTCACTGGGAATAGTAATAAATTACTTTAATGCATTACCACCCAGCACTCTTTAGCAATGTTGGCAGACAGTGTACTTGCCATCCCCCTGTTGCCAGTTCACAACTGGAATACACCCCCCTGTTGTGGATCAAATCAATAACATTTTGGTTATTGGTGAGCCTCTCTAACTTTGGGCCAAGCTGCCACTCCAACCTGACACTGACTTTTTGTCAGAAGCTGTGGCCTCCACTCTCCTTTGGCTTCAGATGTTATAATCAGAACCATATGTGTTGTTTTTTGTAGACAAGGCATTCTGTTGGTGTGTGTGGGTCTATATGAGAGTAAAATTAGTTGTATACCATCAAAAACATACACAATATACTGTGATATCTGTCTTAATCCACATGGCATTTATTGACCTCCTTCCACTCTTAATACCAAGAGACTTCTATGTGCTTTGCATGATCGTGCTGTGACACCTCTCGGGTCATCAAGAAACGTGACCTCCCCTGACAGTTGTTGTCTGTCAGAATAAACACATTCTTATTTCTCTGTTGTGAGAAGGTTTGTGCTGATGTGCCTGTGTGAATGAGGATCTGTGTGTGCTCACACGAGTGTGTGTGTGTGTGTGTGTGTGTGTATTTGAGCCTTTGATTCTAGGCCAGAGACATTCTGTGTACTTGGCTTTGAAGTGTCAAACACATTCCAGTGTTTGAGGAAGCTGCTCGCTCTATTTGTATTTTGGGTATGTGAGAACAAGAGTATTTCCAAAGGAGCTTTCCCACGTGAATTACATTCATTCATTTATTCATTCATTCAATCTCTCCAGTCATCATTTCATTCTATTTAATTCTATTGCATTATCAAGGCATCATCACTGCACACATCATTGCATGAATACCATGTATCATATCGTATCAGAGTATCAGAGTCTTATTTCTTAATCATAAAAGGGGATTCAAGTGCTGTACTGCCAGTTGTACTAGGCTTGAGCCTTACACCATGTCAGATTCAGCTAAGCTACCCTAGAGCTGTACAGCAGGTCAGGCTATGTATGGATACACCTTTACAGTTAATGACTAACCAAGGGATTGCTGCTGAGCTATAGCTGGAAGATGGAATTTGGTAATATTTTTATTTTTTGCAATGTTATTGGAGCCAAAAACTCCACTTGGTGGTTTGGCATTGACCTAGCCATGGCCGATTTATAAACTTGTCATTGACTGTCATCTGTGTGAAGGGCCATGTAAATCAGAGTGGTGGTGAAAATAGTTTTGGCTATAAGCAGGGTGCTGATGCTACAGAGAGAATGCTTGGGATTCCTAGCAGTCCATCTGATGAGTTTTTGATGGATCTTTGTTTTCCAGCTCTGAGATCGGCAGGCTCTTGCTGTTGTAATGTTTGTAATGTGAGTGTTTGGCGGCTAGTGAATATGGCCTGTATTAGTCTTCACTCCAAGTCAAAACAAAGCCAGATGGTCGGGTCTTGGCTTTATGAATATACCCAAGAACAGAAACAAGAGTGAGTAAGACAAAATAATTTCATCTCCACTCCAGCTCCTTCTCCTCTTGTGTTGTATATGGCCTTGTTTGAGGACTTCATCCGCCTCAGTGGCTTTGTTCAACAAGTTCTCGCTACACAGTGAAGTGGTGAATTATTACTGAAGTTAGTTGTTCTCTCGGAGAGTGTTCTACTGAGGTATGCTGAACCCTGTCATGTTTTAGCTGCAACCAGCAGCTAGTATAGGCTGGTCTGGTTGTTCATCTGTCCATTAGTCTGTCCCCTATCAATTGTGCTATTTAAGACCCTCCCCCTCTGATTGGTTTTATTGATCCCAAAGTTGCATTTGCATGAGTGACAAAATCTGACAAAATCTTGGACTCACAATACAGCAGACATTTTAGAACTCACTACAGAATTAATATAAAGGCAGTGTGAGGAGATGACATCACTGAGGTTAGAGGAAGATCAACTCTTGAGATTGTGCTCCTACCATGGAATGCCTGGAAACACTGGTAATTGTGATATCGCTGGAAATTCAAGAGAAACAGAAGGATGGGATGTCACAGTGATGTCACAGAACAACAGCGTATGGCATATTGCGTCTATGACATAACATAATGCCAAAGCATGCATGCATCAGTGCTAAAGTCTCAGTACATTACATTGTATACAATATTACCATCATAGCCAACAATGATAGCTTTTCTGATGTTTTGCATTTTTTTTTTAACTTGAAAAAACAGGTATTTCCCAAAGGCTTCTCCCAAGATTTGCTCTTGGGGCAAATTACTAGTCATAATTTGAAGCTTGCTATGTGCATCTGGGCATGGCTTATCACACAACAGGTTTTTACCCAGAATTACTTACAGACCAGCCACTCAAGATGGTTTGAACTGCCATAATAAAACCTGGTATACACATCAGGACCTCTATTTTGAATAGATTTTTTCATGCATGAGCAAGGCATTTGCAGGCATTTGCTAGGTTTTCATATGGGAAAATGTCAGACAGAGAATGTATATGAGACATTAAACAGTTCCTGATGGCCAATCACATTGTCTGTTTTCTACAAAGGAAGAAAAGGAAAATTGAGCAATGTTTTTGCATGTAAAAAAGCATCAGATGAGTTTCTTCACAACACAGGAAGATGTGGTTTTTAGTCAAGTCACAGTGTGTTCCAACTGTAAGCTGTGAGCTCCAGAACATACCAACAAGTCTGGGCCCAATCCCAGAGGGATCCTATGAATCAATCAGAGTCTTGACAATAAGGAGAAAATGCCAAAAGAAGACAAAGAGTTTTTATATGAGCCCTGCAAGATGAAACAACAGTTATTTATTTCTGAAAGTTCAAATACATCCTAAACCACAGAGATTTGGTTAGAGTATACACCAGAGTAAAAACAGGAGCGCACAATGAGTGGGCCAAGAAAAATACAGTGGTTTGTTGTGTAACCTGTATTCATTTAAATTGTAACTGGACCTAAATAATGTACCATATTTCTTTCCCCATCTCTTCAGTGAGTAAGAAAACCATGACTCTGCAGTTCATCACAAATTAAGCTGACTGCTTTAAACAGTATTCTAAACAAAAAGTAAACAATGTTTTTTTTCCTGGCATGGTTTGCTCAACTATCATATTGATTTCCATGTTAAAGTGCACTTATAGTCACATATGGAGTAAAAAACTCATTGGTTATTTTTATCTGTGAACATACTCGTTATACAGCAAACATACAATAAACAGCACATTTCCCAGTGTTAAGTTTAGGAGAATAATAATTTTGAGACTTCTTTCAGTTATTTTGTAAGCATTACGAAATTGCATACTGGATTGGATTGATTGATCCTGGATTGATCCAGGCACACTGCCATTTTATACCATTTTATATGAGATTTATTCCTCCAAATAAAGTTGTATAGCAACCTATCAAAAGTCTAGCAAGTAAAGTTGGGAACCCTCCTGACTATCTACGTGAGTTCTTGTTATTAAAAGTCACTTTTCCAGTTCATTCCATTTTTCTTCCCCCTTGAACTAAATTCCCATTGGCTGTTGCCAAGTTCACTGTCAGATTTCAGTCTTGTTGAGTCCTCAACCACTTCACACTACATGAGTCAGGCCAGACCAAGCCCGACAAAATCAAATCACGCGTGAAAAACAGGATGAGGCTTTAAATCAGCATTAAAATCATCTACTGTGACCTAGCCTTTGGTTCTGTGTTTGGGATTTAATTGGCTTTCATGTTTGTGACTTGTGGGAAACTAGCAAGACATTTATTGACTAAGGTAGACATACTGTACGAACAACACTTTCATAAACACAAACCCATTGAAAAATACAACACAAAGGTTCCCTGGACTGGACAAATCATCAGATTGCCATTAGATTGTAAATATCTTTGGATGTCAATTGTTACAATCTTATGAGACACAACCCTACGGAATGCCCTACGGACTGGCTAAACTGGAACTAATCCAAGATCTAAGCTTATAGTTCTCTGGAGAGGCATTGAATCTTTCATTTTAACTGTGACCAACCTTTCATGGTTATTGAGTGTGATGAAAAACTTTTGCAACACTGATGTAACGATTACTGGCACAACAGTAACGGTAGAGCTGCCACACTTAGTAATGATGTGAGAAATGTTTGCTTCATTTGGCATGTGTGGTGTGATAATGGGAAACACACACTACATGTGTACACCACCCATTTCTTTCTCCTCAAAGGGTAGTCTGTGTTGTTTGTGTGTATTGTCTGTGCATATATACTGTATGTATGATAGAGATGGGGGAGCTGATAAATTGTGTGTACAATACTGTATGTGTGTGCATATGTGGGTATTGCCCTTTATGTATTTTAGGTGCATTCATGCTGATCTGTGCATGTCTTCTATGGATGCAACTCTATGGATGCAATGCTCCATGAAGCTGTGCTGCTCCTCAGCCCGTTCACCTTTATGAGCTATGCTCAGCAAAGCGCAGCAGGACACAATAGTGTAGAACAAGGATCAAACAACTGGAGCCGCTCACATAGTGAACTATTTGTTCTTTCCCCCCTCTTTTCACTGTCTTTATTCACCCATCCCTGTTTTACTGCCGCCTGGAACTTGTGAGTCAGTTCTGATCAGCTGCAATCCGTTTTTACTGCTGGGAGAAGAAAACCAATCACTTACTCTTTTATGCTTTGCCTTGACCTATTTCACTCTTTGAACCATTGGACCTCATTCACGAAACGTTTCTTAAATTATTTGTAAATTTGTCATATTCATGTGCGTAAGAAAATACCAACGTGATTCATGAAACATGCGGGAAACCTCGATTTGTGCGTAGAACAGGTGTATATTTGATGAATGCCACTCGTTCATAAATTGAATGCGCGTGGCTGTTGAAGCCTATTTGCAGAGGTAAACGTCCTGTTCAACACCGTAAAAGGCTGCAGACTGAAGGGTCGTGTGCAAGTAAACTACGGGGAAAAGAGGGAAAAGAGGAACTTTGCGGAGTCCGAAATGGAAGTGTTGCGTGCATGGGAAAAAACAACAGATTTTTCAGAAGCATAAGCATAAGAAGCATAAGAGTCACAAGAACTGATAAAAGTAAAGCATGGCAAGACATTATTAACGCTGTCAATGCTGTTTGAGCAGAAACACACACCGTTGCTGACGTAAAAAAAAGAAATGGTTCGACATGAAACTAGATTGCAAAAAAGTATAAGGAGAAGTAGACGCGTATTATCAGCCACAGGAGGATGGCAGCGCACTGAGGCGCTAAGCGACATGGATCAGACGATCAATCAATAGGAGAGACCTCACTGTCAGGTGTCCAGTCGGCATTGGAGTTGGACACAGATCAAATCCAGGCTGCATCTTCATCAGATGGTG
>OOFE01046441.1:0-10141 GCA_900323365.1 Monocentris japonica
TCAAAACCAGCAAATGCAGCCAGAAAATTACCCCAGAGACAGAATGTTGTTTTAGATCTGTGATGAAAATGAAATATAATTCATAATTTACTAAAAGGAATGAACACTGCATGAACTAGAGTGGAAATTTTCAAAGCTAAACTTCTGTGGTATTCTATCTTGAATCAAAATCTTTTGTAATTTCAAATTTGCTGCATAAAACCTGGTAATCTGTCGACATAGAGCCCTAATGTAGAGGAAATGGGACCAGAAGACCTCCCCCCCTCAAAAAAAACAACTTCAAAAACATGACCACCAATTTTTCATAGAGAATAATTCAGACACCACCACACTGCACTCTCATTTATAATATTTATATTTATGGGATGGCATGCTGAATAAAAAAGTATTCAGGAAAAAAAAAGACACAAACCACCTCGGCCAAAGCCATTCTTAGTGTAGTGTAAGTCCATAATGTAGATGTAGATGTCACTCTAAACAAAACAAAACAAAAATTCCAGTTTCATTGACTGAAAATATATTTGTGTATTTGGCCAGCAACACAGATTCACCACCTGGTCAAGGTGGATTCAACTATCCATCAGAAAAATGTAAGCTGGTGTGTATAATATTATAGAGAATCTGACAAGAAGGTTTAAGGCACTTTAGTAAATCATGTGCTTATTTCAGAGAATTCATGGAGGTTAAAAAGGTTGACTATTCTGTCAAAAGGACATTAAAATCCTTAGTGCAGTAGATACAGTATATTGCACCAAATACAAACAACAGTTCATACTCTTGGCACTGTATTCAGACCCAGAGAAAAAAAACTGAACACAGACACACAAAATAAGTTACACATCAAGAAAGGCAAACAAATTATTCTCTATACTGCATGACGTAGGTCATTCAAACATGCTACTGTACCATCTTGTCACAGCAACCACTTGAAAACCTGACTTGGCAGGGCAGGCTTACTAATAAAGACAAAAATACTGTGTTGAGCAGAATTAAGTTAGAATATTGATAAAAGATCTGTCTTCTTTAAAATGCATGTGGTTTTGTTCAGACTATAGACCGCATTACTCTGGCTCCTGAAAATGCTGAGGTCCTCCTGCACTGAGGCCTGTCCCTGAACTGTTTGAAGAGGCGATAGATGAATCTAACCCACCACTACCATCTACTGGAGAAGCCAATCCATTATCCTTTGTTTTGAAATAAACCACATAAAATATAGGCAGGATGATGCCTATGAGGAGCATGGCAACTACAGCATTCCACCACTGGATGCCCCAGTCTGCACCGTAGCTGGTCAGGCGCTGTCCTCTGAAACCAAACCTTTGTGGCATCTCAGAATTATCCATGAAAACTTCATCATGATCATCTGTGGTTTGAATTAGTTTCTCAATATCATGGTCCACCTCCTTGAGAAAGTCTGTGACCTCCAGTAGATGTGGCTTGGCTCTGTCCTGAGGCTTCATTGATAGTGGAGATGCATTTGGCATTTCTTGTTGAGGGTCACTAAGGTCTGTGTAAGACTCAGTTAAAAAACTGTGCTTTTGCACAGGTATTTTGATTGATTTCAATGCAAACAAATCTTGTTCCTGTATAAGGTTGTTCACTCTCTTTATATCTGCCACCTGTTGATAGAAACAGGTACATGCGTGTCAGTGTGGTACAGTTTCATGTTTCAGGCTGCTGAATGGACCAATGCAATGATTCCAGGAAGGACATTCACATAACTAGCAAAAAGAAAATCCTTACCTTGCAACCATATTGCAGTGCAAGCTTGTTGAGATTGTCGCCATCTAACACTTCCCGCTCCAGCAGCTGGACATTCACTCTGTCCTGCTCCTGCTCTTGACAAATCCGTGGCCTCAGTTCCATGACATTCAACTCCTCATCCTCTGAGGAACCCACAGATTCATTCTGCCTCCTCCTGAACATGTACACCTGGCCATCTGCACTGGCATGGACATCCACTGGGGCCTGGAAAGCCCTGGGAACAAGCTCCCCCCGCCGCATCATCAAACACTAGGCTGCAAGGAATAAGCAGAGAATGTCCCAGTTCAAACATTTAATCAAGAATAGTAAGCAAAACTACATATTAATACTAGTGTATCTTAATAAGACAATGCTACAGTGGGGTCTAAAAGCCTGAGTCCACTAATAAGAACTATTTTCTTTCATCATTTATCAAAAACAAATATAACATTTTATTCAAATTATATTTCTCAAACAAGATTGCATCATTTTCAAAAATAATATAATTAATTGTTACAATTATTTTTCAACAGAAGTCCTTTTTGAAAGTTAAAGCACTAGCAGTAGCGGCAATGACACACAGGGGACCATATTAATTCAGTCGATATCTAGTATTAGTTGTTGAAAGACCAAAACAATTCACACTGTATTAGGAGCATACATGTGTTAATACTTGAATGAACTATGTGATGTGACAACAATTTGAGAAAACCTTACCAAACGGTGTGCAAACAAGATAGTCAAGAGGATTTCTCAGAGATCCCAAAATTTCGATTTGCATCAGTTCTAAATAATTAATTGAATCTTGGCACTTGAAAAATAAGTATCAACTGAGTAAAAAAAAAAAATATTAGATCTTGGTAGTGTACTTGAGACTTTAACCCCACTGTACTCACATATTTACTTATATGCACTTATGAAACATTTCTAGTCTCTGTAGTTACATTTAGGCATCCATAAGAAATTGAGATTGTTAGTAACATCTGTAAGAAACAACTGAAATGTAACCATTTCTTTCTCTGCTTTTAGTCTAAGGAATTTGACATCATATGTTTACATAATCCCACATTTGTTTACTATCCTTAATTGCTTTAGTTTTCTTTTACTATTTTTTATTGCTTAATTTTATATTCTTATTTGTATCAGTATCAACGTTGCTGTGATGTGTTTTTTTTTTCGGGGGGGGGGTATATGCTATATGTTGCCAGATTACCAGTTGTGTGTTTGTATTTACTTTTCCCTGCTGAATCCTATTACGTTGCTGCTGCAACGACCTAATTTCGCCGCGGGGATCAGTAAAGATTCATATTATCTTAGCGTCATTGCATTCATGCTAAGATCTAGCACTAATGCTAAGCTCTAAGGGCACAACAAAGAAAATGTACATATTCTAGCTATCTTGCTAAATTAGAAATACATTATAAAATCACACAGCAAAGCAGCGTTTGTTCGCTGACTACGTGACGTCACTTTTCACGTCAACCTATGGCAGAGGACGAGAGCTTAGCTAACTTACCAAACAAGCTACAGCTAGCTAGCTAGCAGCCGTTTTAGCTTGTGGCGTTCAGCATGTGCCCATCGAGTCCCAGCCTTTCGACAACATAGCATGGCAGACAGCAAGTTAGCGACCTTTTTCACTTCGGAAAACTGTTTAATATTACAGTTTAATGCATGTGTCTGAGACCATATGGATACATGCTACTCACGGGAAAGAGAGTTTCACTGAGTTAGCAAAATTCCCATCTACTTTAGCCAAATGCTTTGGCTGCTGTAATCCAGCCACTGACTGACTATCTAGTCGGCAGCTCACCACTAGCAGCAAGTAAGTGCTTCTTCTTTTTACTGGAGGTTGGCAAACAGCACAAGTGCATTACCGCCACCCACTGATCTGGAATGTGAACTTCTCTTCCCATTGCAAGGAATAATAATATTGTTATTAACGCAACACTCTTTAAAATAAACGTTTAATTTTATGAGGGGAAGGAGAGATCCTGCACTCAAACAGTACTTCTTGTCATCTGCAGTGTGTGCTGTATAGTGCACTGTAGATATTACTCAGTGGGATGGTGTTAATCAGAAACTTGGCCCAATCTTGCTTATATTTGCTGATAACAATGTCTGATGGTGATCAATCAAAATATGTGCCATATTTGTGTATTGTCTAGGTTTAAACCCTCTGGTGGTAATTATTAGACATAATAATTTCACTGTGCAACATAGAAACCATCAGTTCCCAGAGATTATGAGACAGTGAGCTATGGATTAGTAGGGTTTCAATCTGTTAAACAGATTGGTGTGTTGAAGCCTGAACAATAAATGGTCATTACTTCAGAATTCATTGTGACACTGAATTCTTGTCACATGCTACAGTAGACAGTAGACACAATTAGTAGAAATGATAGTAGCTAATATTGCACATATACTGCTCAATATTTGTGCCCAAAACTGCCTGCCTTGTATTATCTAGTACTTGTCTTGCTTGCTTCAGTATACTAAATTTAAAATTGTTTTGTCAGCATTTTCCCCAACATCAGTGTACTAAAAAATGCCAGGTTATTATTATACTATTTAGCTGTTGCAATTCAACATGAGCAAAATGCTAACTGGAAATTATTAGAGTGAAAAAAACTACTTACAATTGCTGTGCAATGTGATGCAATGATAAAAATTGACAAATTACAGAAAATCACTGCATGTTGCATATAACAGTAAGGCAATAGAGCAAAAGACTACCAGCAATTATTCTGTGCTACATGAGTGATGGTGAAATGAATCACAGCAAACAACAACAATGTGACGCTAGAGTAGACACACGTCAGCATTTCCTTTGGTTCAGGAGGCATAAGCATATCCTCTCCTGGAAGTAAACATGTTTGTGTGTCTTCCATAGCTTAAGCAATGCCATGCTCCTCAGACCTGAGTTGACTGAACCATGAAAAATCAGAAAAAGACAACTTCTACAATGGTACCTGTTAGTGAAAAATAAGCCTGCATTGACAACTATTTAATATAATTACTAATGTAGGACATGTATTGGTATGAAATCAATCAATCAATCAAGTGCCCTCTCATCTAATGTGTTAAAGCACAGAGGCTATCAACAATTTTCTATTCCTCTCCTTGTATCTTCTCCTCTCCTCCCTTTTTTCTGATGTCTAATTTCCTAGTTGGAGACAAGTGGCACTGAGAGGATCAGTAGCAGAACGCTTGGGCTGAGATGTCTTAAGTAGCGTGTCTGTTGTCTCCTCACCTATAAAGTAGGAGAAATGGTAGCATGAACATGATGGTGGAAGGGTAGTGATAGTGCCCTCTTGTAACATAAATAGACCTCTAGATGGGGCTATTGATCTTTCAAATCTCTTGCCATTGTTAGGGGCTATTAATCTCTTCAATTAATGGAACAGGAGTGAGAACTAAGATCTTTCTTCAGAAAGATAGTAGCTGTGCGCTACCATTTTCATTTCCTGTTTTACTGTCCAACCACATTGACATGATCAATCTGTACACATCATTATGCTCAAGAATATGCTGAGTCTGGTTTGGACGGACAAAGGTTTTTAGAGCCATTCTACCTCAGAATTAGAGAATGTGAACATTTCCTCATCCATTGCTACACTGAAGGATACTACTAGTGTTTTCACTTCTTGACTGGTTTCTTTTACAGCATATTGTTCTATGTATTGGAAATAGTTCATTAGAATGATGCACACCTTATTAGATTGACTGAGTGGCTTGTTGCATTTGAGTCCTATCCTAGAAATGAGCCAAAACATGGTCTCCTGATTTTGTGGTATTATTTGTGTTTAGTATGAAAGAGTAAACACAACATCCTTCATCACTCCTCTACTGTTTATCACAGCTGGTCAGTGAGAAGAACAACCTGGTAACTCCTATTGAGCCCTCAGTAGTTTGCACCACCCTCTAGTGGGCTGTAAGTAATTCTTTCTAAAACACTTAAAGAGCATTGAGCTATATTATTTAATTTTACCTAAAAAAAATGTATGTGGCACAACACAGTAAACGCATCTTCTACTCCACCATTCAGAGAATGCATTCAGTACAGCAGCACAGCCTGTTGCAACATTTTTACAGACCAGGTAAAAGCAAGAGTGATACGCTAAATATCTTAAAAACTGAACTCAAGAAGTTGAGATGGCACATAAGATCACAGAGAAGGCCATCTGCTGAACCCTGTTCTTGCTATGCAAAATACAGTTTAGACCTCCAGGTGTAAGCTGCACTGAGTCAAAAAGACCTACAACAATATTTCACTCGTAGAACCACCCATACCTCCATAGAAGTTAGTCACACCACGTCCAAAAGACGGAATCACAAAATGAATCTGCAGAGTTCAACAGTGTCACCAGGTACTCTTTGATTGAGCAAACACAGTAATACAGTAGGTAAGTAATAAGTAATAAAGCTGGGGGTAAAATATAAGTACTAAACAAAGTGTAAGAACTCATAGTCCTTGTAGAATGACAAGATCTATTCAGTCACACAAAGTAGTATTTGATTTTAAGATGCTAATTGCAGTTGCTAATTTTTAGATCTTAATTTGCCAGACAATTTGACTTAGAAAACATTAGCTTCATAATCTTCTAAAGAAAAAGAAAGGAAAGGAAAGGATAAAGTATGATGAAACACCAAAAGTGATCCAGAAAGTAAATAGTTTTGAAAAAAACGCCATACTGCAAGTCAATGTGAAACTGGACCCAATGTATTCTCACATAAGTAGTAGCAGGGTGATATTTATTGTTTTTGTTAGGATTTTATTTCCGCTTCTACTTTTTCTGCCTTGAAACGATCTGCCTTGAAACCATCCACAAATTTTGTGGATGGTTTTTCAAATCTGCCCCACTACTCAACCTCGCCAAAAATTACACCAATCAGCCAGATGGTGACACCATGGCAACTAACTTTACATTTTCATCAATACTCCTGAACCATATGGCGTAGCCATATTTCAGATTCCTCGGCTCAAGACAAATTCAATGCACATACTGGTTTTCATTTCCGCCATGATAGTTTTACTGCCATTTTGAATTTTAGACTATGGCTTCCTAGATTACAGCTATTACACAGCCTTTCAAAAATCCTAACTGTCTGGCTGTGACAAGCAGAAAAAGTTGATTGGGAAGACATGTTGGGAAGACAATACTAGAGCAACCAAACTTGACACACATCAGACCACATTTGGTTGTGCTCCATAGCGTCACCATCAGGCCAACATTGTAATAGCACTTGTTTTGTTTTTAAATTTCTCCTACAAAGTTGACTCAATCTCCACCAAATTTTACACACAGCATATTTAAACTGCCTACATCATGCCTATTTCACAGACTTTTGATATTTGGAACTGTTTCAAACAGCTTTGTTTGTACAAAGGCCATGGTGCACAAACAAAGTTGATGATTATGATGTGCAAACAAGAAGGGAGGTATAATTCCTACAAGCTTCATGATAGAGTAATCAAATTTGATGGATAGGTTTCAAAACTCCTCAAACAAAAATATAATGAAATAAAAATTCGATAGGATAGAAGACGCAGCTGCAACACTGGCCTTGAGTTATTTATTTATTTATTTTGAGTTTATATAAAATGGCGAAAGCCTATTTCTGGCCACCACTGTAACAAACTCACTACAGAGAGAGGATGCAGGGAAATACGGTTTCGCTGTTTTATTTAAACTCAAAATCATAAATCAACTCAGGCCACTCTTCTACCTGCCTCGTTCCCACACTGGAAAAAGACACACACATTGTTGCATCAGTCCCAGGCTGCCGATATCCAATTAGTCTCAATTGGCGGCAGCCAGTATCAGATGCAGGGAGAACCAGCCTACCAGCCTGATTCCCTCCCGCATCCAGCCAAGGGCTCACCCACACCCCCTCCCATCTGTCACACAACCATTATAAAAACTATAAGAAATGATTAAACTTGAAGTTGAAAATATTGCCGAAGCAATAAAGAATGAATCTTCCACAGTCATAATTTGTTTCCATTTAAACTTAGTTAAAAATATTGTGACTGTATCGAACTGTGAACCCTGCAAAGTGTGTCACACCACATATGGTTGTGCACCATAGCGCCGCCATTAGGCCAACCATGCAATTACACTTCTTTAATGGCTTGGACCCCACTAATGACATTGACAGCTATATTTTTTCTTTGAAACCACATTGCCTGCATTGCCACCCCCAAGCGAACCACACGTTCTAGGCTATTTTCATGTTTTCTGAATTATTAGAATCCCCAAAAGATGCATTGAAAGTATCAGATATCAGATTTGTTGGTAAAAAGATGAATGGATATCTTGTTCAAACCCCATAGGAACATTTTAACATGAAGTCTGCCTCCCCTATGATACTGTACAATATGAAGCGAGGGGTACGTACACTTTTGTACACTGAAATTTTTAAACTTTAGATACATTTCTATTATATAAAAGAGATAAAAGAGACTGCTTTCTATAGATCATAGCAAAAAGCAATCAAGCAAACAAAATTAGTAAAAAGTCAACATGTACACACATCTTTGCAGCTGAGCTTGTCATTTACAATATTGGAAGATATAATATACAATATTAGTTAAGACTGGATACTGTATGGTTTATGCCACTCAACTCATTCTCATCTGGGCATGTGTGCATTTACAGTCGAACATTTGCTTTGCATTTGCTGTGACTGCATGATCTGATGTGTGAACAAGCTGTCAGTTGGGTCATTATATGACTATTAATGTTTTGAGGATACAGCGTGTCTATTATCTCAACTCAGTGGCTATATTCTTGGCTCTTTATGAAATACAATATACTGTAGGTCTCCATAATTTTCAGTCACATTTTGTACAAGGCTAAGCTACAAGCGAGATTGGCTAAATGCTAAGTTAATAGCACTCATGCATATTCTAGTGTTTCTTTCCCCACATAAAATGCATATCTATCCAGCTGGAAACCAGAAATGACCTCCAGTTGACTCCTGTAACTAGACAGCAAAGCAGACTCAAAAGCAAATCTCATTTCATTTTTTGAGTGCATGAACTCAAATAGTGTCTTAATTGAAAAAAACTGTTTGATATAGATTTGCCTTTTATGCTCATAATGTTGCCCCTTTTTGACCTCCTTTGCTGAAAAATCTTTACTGCGCGTTCCATCTGGCGGTGTAACCAACATGGATTGAAGTGAACCTTACTGTTAACGTCAAAGCCTCACGCAGTCAACCTTTGCATTTGAAAAAGCTGAAGGAAAGTAAAGTAAATGTTGCCTTAGAGGTAATAATCATATCATTTACATTGCATTCAGATGCAGGGTGCTACGCTGAACGATGATCAACGGAGCGGTATAATGTGCCATGTTTCAGGGCCACTGAGCAGCTTGTCTAACTGACAGAGAGAGAAAGAAAGAGAGAGAGATAGAGAGAAAGAGGAGGGAAGAGAGAGTGAAGGGGGGGTTAAAACCATGTACAGTGCATGCACGTGTTGCCTGAAGAACAACAAAAAGGGCTTTAATTTGAATGATTCATAGCAAAGATTAAATATTTATTGAGGTGAAAGATTCATGTAGGGCACATCTATGAACTCATTGCTGCATGGAAACATTATATCATGGACCAATATCTTTTGCAGTGAACACTCGAAAGACCTTTTGTCATCAGTTAAATAATTTGTGGACAGATTTTCCCTTTAGAAATATTTCTTAAATGCAATGAGTGAACCATTCTTGGCATAAACTTAATTTAGTTTCAGTATACTCTATATATGAAAATGGCTTTATCAATGGTATGAAATGGGTGTTGCCATATCATTTCATTTCTTATTTCTTTACAATATGTCCTTTTTTAATGAATGTTTTACGCTACATTAAGAGTTTGTAATCAATAAATAGCAACATTTGACAATTGCTGATATCAATGAAATGCTTCCTTAGCGGAGATATTTCCATAAATCATTCCATTATTTGTCACAAACATTTTAGCTCAAGCATTGATACTCTATATGGCCAAAAGTCAGTGGACACCTGACCATCACACCTATATGAGCTTGCTGGACATCCCATTCTAAAACCATGGGCATTAATATGGAGTTGGACCCCCCTTTGCAGCTATAACAGCCGCCACTCTTCTGGGAAGGCTTTCCACAAGCTTTTGGAGTGTGTCTGTGGGAATTTTGCCCATTCAGCCAAAAGAGCATTTGTGAGGTCAGGCAGTGATGTTGGATGAGAAGGCCTGGCTCGCAATCGGCCTTCTAATTCCTCCCAAAGGTGTTCAATGGGGTTGAGGTCAGGGCTCTGTGCAGGCCAATCGAGTTCCTCCACACCAAACTCGTCTAAACATGTCTTTATGGACCTTGCTTTGTGCACAGGGGCACAGTCATGCTGGAACAGCAAAGGGCCTTCCC
>OOFE01046442.1:0-16594 GCA_900323365.1 Monocentris japonica
CTTTTTAAATGAACTTACAGCACAGCGACATTCAAACAAAAACAAAAGAGCAAGACGACATTCCAAATGCAAAAACAGTCAAGCACAACAGAGCAAAAACTGAGGATGTGTGTGTGTGGGACTTGAGGAAAAAGGACTGTGGACTTGGAAAAGGAAGAGGACTGTCCCGTGGCACCTTCTCGACATATAGTATCTGCTGCTCAGTGTGTGGATGTCTGGACTTGAACTGTATCTTTTCCGCAGACATGTCATTCTCCTTTAGTGTAACCCGTTTGCCTCCTGGAAAGAGAACGAAACTTTAAATTTCTGTTCTCGCGGACATCCAAAATACACTTGAGAGAGAATGACAAATGGCAAGACCGTCAAGCTCGTGGAAGCAACTTCCGGGTCACAAACACCCCCCCCAAAAAAAACAATGCAAAATTGAGAAAAAAGCTTTCCCACACGTATTTCAATTCCCGATTTTCATTTATAAGCACATCAAAGAAAATCAGATAACGGGTCGTTTTTTCATTTTTTATTATCAAAACAAAAAACGCAAAACGACCCGTTTTGCGTTTTTTGTTTCTCTATTTCTAAACGGTACTCGGGAAACAGCTCGTTTCTCGATTTTGGTTTTCTCATTTCAAAACGAAAATCCGTTGGCCGCGAAGTACACGGACCCAAACAGTACCAGGTTCCCTCCTTTCTTTGCGCATCATTCTGATAGTCGTGGGACTGTTCAAGCGTCACTGAGGCGTTGGCTAGTTACAAACTATTTGTACAGTCACTGTTCCTCTCAACAAGTAGAGTAATTGCTAAAACGACAAATCAAAAGCTCCAGTGGGCAATTAAGTTCCTTTAATGATGCCGTTGCCGCAGGTGTGTCATTCATGGCGGTGTAGTGACTGCGACGGCCATGGGGGAGTGACTTGATTACATAGACAAGCAATGAAGAATAGGATGCTTATCATGACATGTAGTTTAAAGTTAATGTTTTAACAGTGAGGTAATCTTGAAAATGTGAATCTCCTTGACTCGTTAATTCAAGAAATATAATTTAGGAACCCCATTTTCTCAAGTCAAGTCACAGCAAAATCAGCTCACGAAGAACATATTTTGAGTGTTATTTATTATTATGATTTATAATATTGTATTATAACCGGTCAGCCGAAATTAGATATTACCTTTACACATTGCTCTAGACAACTATTTCATCTCCAAGGTTACTGACAACACCAGCAAAGGTATGAGCCATGGCTGAGGAATTGACTAGCACTGAGGTGAGTGTACTGACTTATTTTCCAACTGATTTTGCTAGTTTTTTCCTTGATAATGTATTCTGTCTCCAGCTCAAATCAAATTCCCAAGCCCATATAGACATTAAAGCACATAAACTGAACAGGTGCATCGCTCAGATCTATCCATATACCTCTGATCTAATCAGTATGGCTGTTGATGTGGGTTTTTCTCTCTCTCTCCCTGATAGATATAGATTTTGGTATGTTTAGTGCTGTTATTCCTGCTTGTGTGTGTGCTTTTTGTGTATGTACATGGAGTTGGTGAGTTTGCAAGGTGTTTTGGTTACTTTTTCCTCAAATTTGTTGTAAAATGTTTCATTGAGGAACATCAAAAGTCTTCATCTCTCTTTTCCTTTTTCCATCTCAGCTTTATAATTTATAAGGTCCAGTTTTATAAGTGAAAACCTAGGCAACAATAGTCTTATTATTAGAATCTTATTGTTTCAGTAGCCGTCCTATTCAGGCCAGTGTTTAGTTCTTTTAGGCTGGTGTGACGGATAAATTTAATGGTGGTATAGAAATACATGAATTAAAAAATGTATTCTCATCTCAGATGTTAAGTTAAATGGTCGAGGCACTTGATAATACACAAATGCATCTGTCAGTCTATTCATGCCATAGTGACTTTTCTTTTACCATTAGATGTCGCTGCTGAACTAAATGTCCATGTAAGAAGTGGACATGAAATAAATCCCCTTTTTTCTCTTTTTCAGTCCTGTTCTTATGTCGTAGTAAATTAAATCAAGAATGTAATTATCCCTTTATTTCTTATAGTCTTTTATTATTTAATTGATTCATTTGATTTGTGTTTTTCTCTGTGTTTGTGCAAGAGGATGCAAGAGGACTGTTTAAAGTCTGTCAGTGATCTACCTACCTGTTATTCCAAAGTGGTAGGAGTTCTGCAGTACAGTCGGGAGTCAGACAAGCGAGTTCTAGACTCGAGGACTATTCTTCCGGTGGTACCAAGATCAAATTTCTCCCTTCTGTTGTAAATTCCCATGTGCAATGATATGGCTATATGTTCCTAATTAGCTCAGTTGAACTTGGTGCGCTGAACAATGTGTTCTTTAGTCCCAGCATCGAACCGAGTCCCCAGTAAAGTGTGAGTACTGTGGGGAGAAGGCAAGACCTTCACTGGATCTAACATGGGTAGAGCAACCAGAGGTGAGGCTGAATGTGGAGTGTATCCACGATTTCCTAAATATAGCTGACCACAGGTGCTATATTGTAGCCCTGGGGTATTGTGTTTTCTGTTTCATTTTTCTCTCTCTCTCTCTCTCTCTCTCTCAGATAGCTACAACTACACTATTCTGCTGTGCCCAGCACCAGCAGCTGTGTGAGATGTTGGTCTATCAGAGACATCTGGTTCTGGCAAGCTGTGACCTGGGCCCTGATATTCCAACCCCACTGGACAACAAACCAACCACAGAGCTGCTCTACCAAGGAAGGGTGATGGAAGAATGCAGGTATATCAAGTTAAAGCATGGGTTTATCAAATGGATTTGGATACAAATTTATTATTATAAAAATATTATTATCATTGTGGTTATTATTAACAATTTTATATGTCATATGGAAAGGGAGTTATCTTTTATTATAACAAGCCATATTCTGAATCATTTCAGTTCATGAGTACCAAAGTCTTCATCCTTACATCCTTACATACATTATTGTTGTTGTTGCTTTTCAAAAAGCACTTTACAAAGGAGTAAGCATAACCAATAAGATAAAATCACCAGTAATGTAAGCAAAGCAAGAAACATGAAACAAAGCAAGAAACCTAAAAGCATCCCAAAAAGGGAGGTCAGCTGATAAGATAGTTACATAAAAGGACTTTTATAAAAGCGTGGTTTAAGAAGAACTGTGTTGTGTTTGTTGTTTGTTGTCTGTTTGTATGTGTATGTATGAATTTCCATTTTCCCATTTGTCCACCAAGATATCTGTAGAAACACAGATACTCAATGGGCCCATGGGAAAAAATTGACCCCAATACTTAGGTTTAGGCATTGGCTGGAATGGCTCACTAATCTTTCTTTTGAAAATGACAAGTCCATATCTTCTTAGAAAACAAGAGCAAGAAAGAGCCTATCATGATAACTCAACCCACCGACCTGTAGCAGAAACTTGTGAGTAGCTCAGTGAGCAACATACGGTAACTCAGCATGAGCTTAAATTCTGTTCACTTCAGCCATAAACAAACATGAAACAGTTGATACAGGTCACAGGTTATCTTTCCATTTTTTCCCCTATAAACACTGGCATCTGCTGTGTAACTTATGGGTGTGAAAGGAAAACAAACACGACTATACATGTGTATGTGTATTAGCATTGAGATTGCGCGTTAACTGTTTGTTCTGTGCTATTGCTTAGATATCCCAGCATCAAAGATCCTCAGCTATCAGCTCTCTACCTGTGCTCCAGGAAAAGGACACTGGTCTCTTGGTCCTGAGAATGAGAAGGGCTTAAAAATAAAAGGGGAAGAGGCAGAAGTGGTGGTCCCTTATTGTGGCCACAAGCCATTTCAGTTTGGCATATCTCATCATCAGGTACAAATGACCTTCATGACCCATAAGACCATACATCTGGTCGTTAGGCCCTTTGACACCATCACTACTAAAAGTGATAATTGGAATAAATTGGAATAAAGATTCCTCTGAATAGAAGCAATACAATTCTGAATATCCGTTCAACTTTGCACATGAATATATAGCGCTACCATGTGATCACACCACATCTGTGAAAAGATCTATTCACAAACCATATGCTTTCTCCAAATGTAAGCATTTTAATTTCATTGTAACAATCTGAGGATAAATATTAAGGACTATTTAAAAAAAACATTCAAACATGTAAACGTTTCACCTTTTGGCCTTGTATAATGCTTGTATGTTTCCAGGATGGGGCAGGATTTCTACAGAAGTATTATTCCAATGGGATGAAGTTTCTTACTGTGTTCCCTGATGGCTCTGCTCAGGTCTTGTATCCAATCAGAGGGAGCTTCATGTTTGTAGATGTTTTGTATGTGCTAGTCCATCAGTGGGTTTTTAGATGGAGACAAAAGGAGGATAGGCAAGGCATCGAAAATGATGTGGGAATTCAAACTAGAATGAATGACAGGTGTTTTAAGTTCATGTGTGTTACGTACTGTATGTGTTCTGCAATGGCAGTGTCTGTCCTTATCGTCATGGTAACAGTTACCCCTCAGGCCACTTGGCCCTGGTTGTTGTGGTCACTGAACAAAAGGGGAGGATCTGCATCGTGTATGATGATAGCCATGTCCCTGAACGACCGATCAGGGCTGTGTTCCAGTCCGATGGCAGGGCAACATGTTACCACAGCAACGGTAACATCTGGTGAGAGCCTAAATCTGATAATAAAAGCAATTTGTGGTCCCACATAGCTTATTTTTATTGTGAAGTAAATATAAATTAGACCAATATCCCATTTGTATACTCACTACTGCATCTTATGTATGGTTGCAGGGTAAAATGATTGTGGCCTAAATATAATTTGTCATGCATGGGCATGTATTGAATGGGAGGAACACATCCTCTTGCTGAACCTACAATGTGTGTGTGTGTGTGTGTACATGTTGCAGGCTAAGCTTAGATACATCAGGTGGTCAGTGTCTGGATAAGGCCGGTGCCAGGGTTCAACGGTGGAGCTGGAGCAGCCTGAAGCTCACTCCCATCTCCTTGCGACCTGTCTTCCTGTCCCTCAACAGAATGGTGGGGGTCCGGGTCTTGGGACAGGAACAAGTGTTTGTCTCCTTCCTGGCATGCGGCCAACAGGCAAAGTTCAGTTTGGGTGCCTGCTGTGTTCAGGTACCGGTGAATCATTGTTTCTTATTTTTAGCCAGCTAATGCCAATGCTAATGCTAATGACATTTGCTGCTAAATTTTACCCATGTTTCTTGTTAATGTAATAAAGGCTATGATTTCACATTAGGTGGAATGTAAAAGAGGCAGGCCTGCTGCAGGTCCATCCATAACTAAGGAGGAGCTGTTTCTGTTGGCTGGGAGGATTAGGGTCCATCTGGCCATCAAGTGTCTTCACCAATGCTTGAAGACACCCTCCAAGCTGCGACCTTTGAGAGCCACACTAGCCCTCGCCTCTGTATTATGCAAAGGCTGCTGGATGCCAGTGAGCTTGTTTATATGAGTGAGAGAGAGAGAGCCTTCATCCACAGATGCCTTCAGGATTGTCTGATGTAATACTGTACAATAAGTGTGGTACGTCATGTCATCAGCAGCAGCTCTGCCATCACAATGAGGTTACAGAAGAATAACTACATACAAGTTCTTGTAAAGCATCAATTATGCATTGTGGCATTACCATCAGAAAGTCTTAAAAGGTCATTCTTGAGTAACATCGGCAGTCATTCACATCACACATATTTTGCCTTAAACAAGAAAATACCCTGTCTTCAGGGGGAAAAACAGAATTCATTTAGACTGTTCTGTTACATGGATAGCATTATGATGCTTTCATGAGGTCACATACTGTAGGTCATAATTGAACAAGCCCTGTGATCTCACAAAAGCATCCTAATGATCAGTGATTTTTATGATTTTAGATGTTTATAACAAAATGTTTGTATATGATGCCATGAGCAGGTATTAATCCCAGATTTAAATAAAAATCAAACACCTATATTTGAAGTTGTTTTTTTGTGCGTGTGATGATCTTTAATCCCACATCCATGCATTGCAAGACAAACATATCCATAAGTCTTGTATTATCTTAAAAAATGTAGACAGGGAAACACATCTCCCACAAACTTAATAGCATATCCATTGCTTTCAACAACTGTCTGTGCCCAATGGCGTTATTGGCAAGTATTTTCTTAACAATGACATGGAAATGGAAAAAAGCTGGGATAAAAAGCAGTAGAAAAACAGGTCTGTTACCTTATAATCAACACATCCTAATATGAGTGTTCAATTATCATGTATAGTTTTACTACTAATATGTTTGAGCTATACCTTGGACAAAACGTTTCAGTGTAAAGTCTGTCGTGTTCTGAGGACTGCTTGGAATTGACAAAAATCTGATGTGGCCTATATGAAGTTCAGTACGACACTTTGGAGCAGTAATATGTTTCAGGGAGTTGCCAGACCTTGTTGGATCTTTTTACGTTAGTATGGATGGCATAAGTAACTCAGTTAACCCTACATCTAGGTTAAATTATGCCAACATAATTCCTAACCATAAATCATAACTTAATTTTATGTTTGGTCTTACATTGTACTTGCATTTAACCCCTTTTTGTCTCATCTAATCAGATTAGTCTGTAGCCTCCAGTCTTCCTGATGACATTAGGTAGAGCAGATGGCTCTACAAGACGCACAATAATCTTGAATTAAGCCAGTTGTCCGGATAAGACTTTTGCCCCACACCAAATCCCACCACTTGGAGCCATGTTCCAGCATGTTCCAGAATATTGGAGACCTGGAAACATTGCACATCATTTTACTTTCATGGTTCTTGTTGCAGTAATGTTAATAAATCCAGCACACCAAGCAAGGTTGCCACGTGTTCTGTCAATCCATGCCAGCATCAGTATGACATTGCTCTCTCTCATCTTTAGTCTGCAGAGTATCAAAGAGGGACAGACCAAGACAATGGACAAAGCGTGCAACAACCAGGTTGCTATGATGATATGCATCATGGGACTTCTTAAACTGAAAACCATTTTTGTCTGTCAGAGAGGAAATAATTTACATTTCCTCATACCACTACATCAATCAGTAAATCTCATATAGGCAGAAAGTATTGAAGAAAAACACCACAGCTTCACAGTAAAATCTTATTATATTTTATTAATCTTAGCTTCCTTCGAGCTATGCAAAGTAAATATAAAAATTAGAATTCAGAAATCATACCAAGACATAATTTCCCAATGTTAAATTCATGACAATGACCAGAGAATGTAAGTGTTGTATTTTCTACATAAGGCTAAGCTACTTTACAAACAAAAAAATTACACATAATGGCTCAGTGGTAAAAATGACATGATGTTTATTCACATGGATCAATTATATGCGATAAATTAAAGACAATAAGAATCAATGTTAAATCTTTCTTCATGGGACCACTGATGTCCACAGGACTGCTGTATGCCTAAACCGTGTGTTGCACCTGGATGAATTCTGCAGTAGTATTAATCGTAGAACAAAATTACTTTACGGCCGGCACCATTGCCATGAATCCCACTCTGGCGTCAGGGGCGGGGCATCTCTAAGGGGCATGGTGAGGAGTGATGGGGACATCCAGTCTGTGCAAGCAGTCTTCCTGCCTTCAGCGCAGACCTTCATAAACATCACTTCACAGCCCAATGAGAAACCCACCTCAAACCTAGACAAGCAGAGTGAAAGAGCAAATCTTAAACATGAGAAATTCCACTGGCCAATATAGCTTACAACTGGAAAATGAAAACAAACTCAGCAAAAAGGCATTGTTCTTTTAAAAATAAACAGGTTTGGGGAATAATAGTGCTGAGAAGAAGATTGTACTTGCATGGAGGGGCCTTTGGCTCCAGCCGGGAGGTGAAGAGTATGGTTAGGAACGATGGTGTGACATTGTGTCCATGTGAACGTTCATCTTCATCTCATTTTCCAGGATCTGCACAAGTTGCTGCATGGAAGGCAGATGACCTGACTCCAGTTTGGACCACACTGGTACATCTTTGGAAGCACAACATAAATGTTATTTACTGTATTTGATTAGATCTACACACAATCATCTTGGTGGTGGCGTTATCGAGACACCAGCATAGGCATCAAAGTCTGGATTCTAAAGTGATACCATTATACAAGAAAACATTTTTTTCTCCCTATCAAATAGCCATTGATACTTTTGAAGAGGTGCACAAAAACAAATTGTTTCCCATTTACCCTACCCAAGGATGCTAGCAGCAAAACTGCAATCTCCAAAGCATATGATTATCTCAAGGTATTTGGAGCATGGCCTTCTGGTAAATGTAAGGCAAATGTAATCAGTGTGTAAATAAACATGTTTTTAATAGGATATATGAATATATGTTTATGCAAGGCAATGATGGTAAATATGATATGCAAAACTACAAAACCTAGCACTAATTGTTAAAAAAACCCAACTCTTGATATAGTAGTGTTTCACAAATCATGTGCCACTATACTTGTGACAGCCAATCGAAATTAGTCCATAGCCAGAGACAATGTTGTGTGCACCATAGTGGTAGGAATGCAATATAGTAAATGGCCTATACTGTGGATAAGAGTCTCACCATTTAATGTGATTTCAAATGCCCCCGTTGACATTAACTGATTTTCAATCATATTGCTGAAGAAGAACACCATCATACAGGCATATATCTGAAAGAGACAGAATTTGAGTTAGAAACTTCAATGTTACAGCAATAGGAAGAAAGACCCAGATGAGGAATGTGGTGCTCTGGTGAGAGTTCAACTTGCGCGCGCACACACACTGTGAGGCCATGCCAATAGAGCAGGGTGCGAGACACACACACACACACACACACACACACACACCTTATTTGGAGATATTTAATGTTAGTGATTACTGGCTCTTCACCCCATGTGCCCTAGGCATTCACAATATTAATGTCTGTAACCTTGGAGATAAAAGCTGCTAGCCAAACACAAGTCACATACATACCCTCAGAACCCTAAATGAACAGCTAATGAAATCCCATGGGCCTGAGGTGTTTGCTGCAGTTCATCGAGTACACTCTACTCCCTTTCTGTATTCAACACACTTGTGTGTAATATTAACTGTAGTCAACAGCTCTATAGTGATCACATGCAAATCATATGCTAACATGCAGTTAGACTTGAAATTACTCTATGTGTTGTCAGTTATAACTCCAGGAAAGCACTTACCTTGTTCTCCTGGCCCCACACCCAGATGCCCGGGGCTTGCATACCAAAGAGGGCAAATGGGTCCTTGCCGATGATAATCAGCCCAATCACAAGCAGTTTGAACATAGACAGGAAGGAAGCAATGTGTCTGAGGGAATAAAACAACCTGACTTAAATAACCATTTCTGGATATGGCAGCATAAAAAAGGTTTATTATAGCTTCCAAATTAGTTATTTTTACCGGATATATTTACCAGAGGGCTAGGCATGGAGTTAAGACAGATGTGATCCTGCATCCAGTTTGGCTTGAGGCCAGTTTGTTATGATCGATAAATTTAGAGGCTTTTGGTATCAAAATAAACAGATTTAAATGATGCAGATTTGAACCTAAAAAGTCCATAAGGCTTTTCAAATCTTCCCCTAACAAACAAAACTCAATTGGGCGCAGAAGTGCATCCATGTCCACTCCCTGCCTAGGACACTGGAAAATTTATCTTTGGGCTTTTGAACTGACTTGCCACCTATTAACTGAAAAACTCTGAGGCCATGCCAATAGAGCAGGGTGCGACCCTTCCTTCAATAAAGCTACAGGGTAGGATGGACACAAAGCACTGGAGCTGTGTCACCATGTAATACGCCATACTAATGGCTTCTACTAGGTTGGCCTAGCGGTTTAGAGAGACCGACCCATCACCGGAGGGTCGCTGGTTCGATCCTCGGCACCACCAGGAGGGCACATTCCAGCTGTGAGCTGGTGATTGAAAAATGACTGGTGCCACAGCTACTGTGTCCACCAACACTGCCGAAGTGCCCTTGAGCAAGGCACCAAACCCCTCACTGCTCCAGGCGCGCTGTCCGGTAGCTGCTGCCTGCGCTGTCCTCTGACCAGAAAAGTGCATGTGTGTGGGGTAATGTGTGTGTATCTAGTCAGAGGTAGGATGCGAAGAAAGAAATTCACTGCATGTGTACATGTGTTCGTGCCAAATAAAGTTGATTCATCAACCAGTTCTTCTTAAATAATTATTAATTTCTACAATGTTTGTGTTTCTTCAGGGGCAAAAAATAGGTCTTATAATAAACTAAAATTTGGCTCCAACACTTATTCTAAACAGACGGCCAACATGGTCGCAAAGTTTATTGACAGGTGACACTGAGCCTGCACCCTGTTTACTTCTGTTTTATTACCCTTCAAATTTAAAGGTTCAGGGCTGGATTAACCACAGCTCATCCTTGTAAAAAGTCCTCCTCTTTCAAATTAATAGGTAAACGATGGACAAACCCACACTTCAGACAGGAGGCTGGAGAATTGGGAGTCCAGGGTATGATACAGTCTCCATCATGTTATGGCCTCATCTCTAGCGTGTTTATTAAGAGTTCACCTGATGAGGACCTGAGGGTCACAATACCACTGAAATAGCTTTAACTACAACACTTGGGACTATTGCATCAATTGGCACAAAGCCTCACTCACCCTTGATTCCCCTATTGTCTTTATTGAAAGAAGATTAGGACATTTTACTTTCATCAGTATTAAAATTCTAGTCTATATCCTTTTAGGATGCAAAACAGTGTGCAAAACAGAATATGTTTTTGAATAAATTCAATCCAAAATATGGGGAGGGATAATGTCAATCTAAATACTGTTGTGGGGCTTGCTTTTGATTCAGTTTACTACAATTTCTTCATTTAAAAACACTGATCTTTTATTGTAAATGCACTCTATTTAAACACTTCTCAGAGCCTGAAATGAGTGAAAACAGTTCATACTAAAACCAATGTATATTATACACATCCTTAACTTACATGAATCCAAAGGTTATGGACAATGACAATGTGGTGAATCGTGTGAGGTATTAGTAAAATTCAATGCACTAGTCAATTGGAATAAAAGTCAAGCAGCCATACTGAATGGCACCAACAAGATTGAAATCAAGAGGAACAAGCAGAGCCAGATCCCTGGCCAGATAGCCAACCCGACTGCATCTGAATGCAATTTCCTGACAGATATTACACCTATTCCTAGGCAACTTTCTAATGGCGTCGATCGGGCTGGTTATAACCCAGGTGTAACTAGCATGTAAAGGTAGACAATCTCTCCTACCGATAGATGGGTATAGGAAGGTAGTTCTCCCCTTCGATGCGGATGTCAGGGTATCGCTGGTACAAGGCCTGCGTGTACTCCTCAAACACCCGCTTGTACCCTCAGGAAATGCTGTGTGAAGAGGAACAGGCAATTAGAAAGACAGAGGGTAGAGTCATGAGAACAGTCAGCAACAATAGCAGGATACAAGAACATGTTAGTCTGGGATGCAAGATTGGATTCTAGACTCAACCTAGACTTAAAGTTTAGTGGTGGTGGCAAATTCAATTTAGCAACACATACTTCGAACTATGGCTTTGTCTTCCCATGGCACTTGCCCCAGTTTGTGTCATTCTCTATCCAACTTTGTGTAGAAGCAAAGATGACGAACAACCCCAATGCAAAATGTCACCAAGCAGCTCTTTTGTCAATAGAATCTCAACTTTTACGACTGATCCACGATGAGATCTTAGTCTTCTTTAGTGATAATCAATTTTAAAGTTCAGATTTTGTCGCGAAGTTTGACGTGATCTCCTCCACACAGAGAGAAATGGAGAACACGCATCGTGGCTATCCACATGTCAGCTCTCCATCCATCTATTGTACTTCGGCACTTGAATGCGTTTTAGGGTCAACGAATGGCATAGCTAAAAAGGACCAATGTGACGGACGTGATCTTTAAAGCGGAACCTATAGGATCAGCTGCACAAACAGTTCCACGTACGCTTCAGGATTCAAAAATAACCTTACTTCACAAAATCAAAAGGCATTCACATCACATGATTGCAGACATACGCAGCAGTTTGCCAGGTTTAGAAGTAATCCCGTTCTTCACAATGGAATTACACGTTAATCCAACGAGTAGCTAGGCTCACATGAGACGACAATCATTGGATTTACCTCGTCTGCTTGACAGCGGAAACGGGGCCATGTTTTCAACCGCACACATTAATGAACGGTGGCCGTTACAACCCTTGCGTGTTTGCATCGTGGAAATATATTCAAGTGGAAATATATAGCGAATTAATGCAGAACAAACGCGATACTTTATCATCTATAATAACAGCGAGCGTCCATATCGATGTACGGCCTGCGCGGCGGTTAGCCACAGTTTGGCTACCGTCAGCTTAGAATGACTCGCTGTATTTTAAGTCTTTCTTACCAAATTTGAAATTTGAGAAGGGGCCCTGTGGCAAACTGCATCTTCATCTTCTTCACGCCGCTGTTGTCAGCCGACGTGGCCCAGTACAGAGAGAAAACTCCCAAAAAAAGGAGTGAAAAACGCAACCACTTCACCGCCATTCCGTTCCGGGTTATTTCCTCACTCAGTCATGGCTGAAGTTAACCTACGCATTTTGTTATTGGTCCCGCCTCTCTTCTTCTTCGCTGTGTTGTATGATGGCGGTTGGCAAACAACTTTTTCGCATTACCGCCACCAATTGTGCGGGAGTAAGAATCAGGGAAACATACAACTCAACTACCCAAGGTGGGAAGGGGGTAGGTGAGGAGTAAGAGTAAGTAAGCAAGCAAGTAAGCAAGCAAGCAAGTAAGAAAGAAAGAAACTACACTACCCTTAAATCCAAGTAACTATTCAAGTATTTTCAAGTATTGGAAAGTTCGAGCATACCCTGTTCATTCTCTGAAGGTTTTCCAAATATTTATTCAGCTATGATGTTAATGGTGAAGTGATACGCCAAAAATACTATTCCTTTTTATCGGTATTCACAGGTGGAGCAAATCTGGCAAATGTAGCAAATGGACATGCAGGAGTAGGGGTCAACATACCAATGTTTAAAGTCAAAATATGTCAGAGACTAACACATGGACTGTCAGTGTATTCTGCAGATATACTGGCAATAAAAATAGTGAAGAATGTGCCTGCGATGCCTCGTTTTATAGGTAGAAACAGGAAGGAAGAAGTGATGCTGGCTAGGCTGAGATTTGGTCATACAGGTTTGAATTCTACATTGCAGATTATGGGAAAGCATGTGAGTGGATTGTGTGATATTTGTTATATGTACCACAAACAATGGAACGTATATTATTGGTGTGTGTCAAATATAAAACAGAACAAGAGAGGTTATGTGAGAGCGTTGTAAATAGACCAATTGGAAGGAGGGATATTGTAGTGCCAGGGAAAGCGTTCTCCTAGGTGTGTAGGGCTTTATTTAATTACTTTCAAACATAGGATTTAGGCCATGTTCCGCTTCACACTCCAGTAGGTGGCGGTAATGCATTTTTTTGTTGTTTGTGAGCCGCCAGTAAAACTCCACAAACAAAGAAGAACCTTTTCAACATACCTTGCCTGTGTAGTATCAGCCAATCACATCCAGCGTCGGTGTGTGTGCCCCAGAGAGCGTCCTTCTTTGTGAGACCACACGGTGTTTAGGGCCTGCCCACTCTAGATTTTTAAATTTGGTAAAAAAAATATCTTGGTTGTAAAGAAGGGATCATTTGAGGGGCAGTGCGTTTATTCAACAAAAACATTGAATATATAACTGGAGGCAAAGTGTATTTAGAGCAAGCCAAGCAAACATATGGCAAGATTTATTGGTTTTTAGCGGGGTTGGTGTTAGGTAACGAACAAGAAAGGTGCATTTCATTAAACCCCCTGTCATGGGTTTGAAGATGCGAGAGATGATTATTAGTAGAAAATGAGGCATGTTGCCAAAATAAAATCTGGGGGCCGTTACAGGAAAGGGGGTAGGAATGGAACATTCTGGAACTGGAAAGACTAAGAGGGGTAATCGTTTCATGGTCAAGTGTCTGGAGGACAATGTTTTAGCAATGTTTGACGGATCAACTGAAGGGGAAGAGTTTCGTTTTGTTTTCATTACAAAAGTCGCTCTTAACAGATCCAGTGGATGGCAGTATCGTGCAACATTGGATATTATGTAACATAAAAGATAAGGAAGAAGAAGAAGGACGCCAATCTGTTGACCAATCAGATTCTTTCAAATCCGGACACGACACAATTTTAAATCTTGGGCGGCGTTGATTTTTGTATGTTAGTCAAGAGAGGAGAAAAATCCAATACGATCGTTTTATTTTGGTACAACTCTTGAAAAAAAGCAGCGTACCTAATGGATAAAATGGAGACCAACCTTTCAAGACTTCTCGTTGGGCTTTCTGTGCAGATCAGTCGGAGCGATGGTGAGCTGATATGTTAGCCTAACTAGTGGTGTAGCCAATTGCCAAAGTTGGCTAAAACTATCTTTCACTAAGTTACCTGCCGCCATGTATATTAGCTGTCGTGAAAAAAAGTCTGACTGGCGGTTTATTTATTTCCCACCAGGTCGAGTGCATTTTGCCAGCGTAAAATCTGTTGATACCGTCAAGTCCACAGTCATGGTGGAGTGGCATGAGAGGAACATATGCCGAGGGAAGGAGGTTAGTAGCTCCAAAAAGGGCACATTTTGTAGTTGTAACATTAACTAGCCAGTCCATAACTGCTATACAAATCCCTTCAAAAATCAAATATCCCATCAGGTATTGAGGGTTTTTGAGTTAGTTGACCCCGCTTACTTCTGTAGCTGCAGTTTAATATAGAAGACTGAAGAATTCTCCTTAATTGAACTTATTGCAGTACTATTGGAGTTTGTTATTGACCTGTTGTTGCCAGTGTTGTCAGAAATTGATGACTGCATGGTTGTCATTGCTATATAGGTTGAAATGAGAGAGCTATGTGCACTCAATCCAGAACTGCTCGACCATGTCAATTCTGTTACCACCAAAGCTGCCACCCCTCCACCTCCAGCCCCAGATAAGGCAAGTAATTTCCCCTAAGTTTTTAGGTGACAAGGATGTGGACCAGTTTGTTGCTCATGTCTTTTATCTTTAAAGGAATACACAAAAACAATTGTATTTCTGTGCATTATATATTCATTATCCCATATCATTCATGATCTATCATTTTTTTGGTTTGGGAATATCCACACAGTTCAGCAACCTAGCTGAGAGCTCAGAGTAAAGGCTTATAAGGTGGAAAAACAATTCTCCTCTCAGAGAGACTGTATGTCTAAAGCTCTACGTTGCTTTTGGCTGACTAGTGGATATTTGCAGACTGGAATCAGTTGTGTCACACAAGTACACCTGGCCTCTTATTATATTTCATTACAGTCATTTAGCAGACTCCTTTATCTAAAGTGACTTAGAATAAGTGCATTCAATGTAGGTAGGCAAGAGAACTACTAGTTTACAAAAATTGTAAGTGCACCCCTCCCCAAATAAGCATCTAAGAGCATAACCAAAGTAAAAGTGCAATAAGATACTTTTATATATATAAATAAACAAAACAAATAATTAATAATGTGTGAGCTAAATAATTTGGGTACTCTCTATCTGTTTCTTTCTTCAATAGTATGAGGGTCGACTGCGCTCATCCAGGATTCCTGCCCCTTCTTCCTGTATGTAATTTAATTGCACTATTCATCTATTATTTTAACATGTTGAGTAGTCTGTCTCCTAACTGCTTGTGTCCCTCCAAAAGCCTCTGCTCCAGCAGCCAATCGAGGCGAAGAGAGAGGTTGGCATGACATGCGTGTTCTTCTATCTAAAGAAAATAATATTATTCCACAAGCACTCCTTTGTGAATGGGATCAGGGTCTGTGTGCATAAAAACAATCCTAGGAGAGCTGAACTGAGATTTCTAGTGTAATCCATACTATTTGTGTAACCTGACTAGCGATCCTAGATCAGCAATCCTATGCATCAGTTTAATTATTACCGACACACGGGTGGAAATGAACAATTCTGGGCATGCAGCATTATCTGTTTTTGTCTCTTTCAACCTGCTTTTAACAATTATACACTAGGCAAAGAGGAAAGAAAGAGGAGTGGTCAGTGTCATCACCTGAAGGTATGACATTTAGAATGAAATAGAATTGATAACATCATGGGATGGTGTACACATGTCTGTTTCTGACTGTCCGTGATGATACAGTGCACTCCTTTTTTAGTTCCCAGGACTAACTGGTCCTTAACTGTCAATTAGTGATAATTTCATCTGGGAATGTGATTCAAGCAGCTGCTGCAGTCAATCCTCCACTTTTCTGTGCTTATGTTTTTCACTCCTATCTTACTGCTCTGGCACTATGGGTCTCTAAAAAGAAGAGTCTTGTTTCCACTTTGATTGGCAAAATTGTTACTTTTGCTCACTTGTGATTTGGCAGGCTACGACCTTGCACCGTCCATCTTTCTATCGTGCACATGGTTTCAAGGGGTTTGGATGAGCTTTAACTCCAGAGAAATAATAGTTAGCAAGTTTCAGACATCGAATAAACATTGAACCAGCCATCATCACTCATTTTGCAGCTATTTAACTTGGATTTGTTCTGCTTTTAGTCAACAGGAAGCAAGCTAGGCAGACATGT
>OOFE01046443.1:0-14852 GCA_900323365.1 Monocentris japonica
GCCTAGATGACAACTCTAGTCCCAGTGTGTCAGTAGCTCTGGCCAAGGCTTGGCTTTGATAAATGGAGGCCAATGCTCAATGTCAAGGCGAAGAAATAGGGATAGGTCTTTCTCCACTCTGGCCCTCAATAGTTACTGCTGAAAGGGTCCCAAGACAAATGTCCGTCCCCCCTACACCCCTGATCCACGCGACCCATCAACCCTTCCAGGTGACTGGCCTTGGCTAATGTTGCAATGCGTTTCAACAAGATTCAGGTTTCATCTTTGCCCACAGTCCTCCAGAGGTATAGACTATTGCCCTCTGATTGACAATCTTAAAGCTACAACTTTTTTCACATCAAAATAAAAATGAATAAATAAGATATATTACACATCATCAGTCTGTGTCAGTCTGTGATCATGTGTGTTCATGCCTAAATGCCTGAAGTTTGACTGACATTGGCTTTTCAATGACATTGGGCATGTTTCGGGACGTTTGTGACTATCAAGAACAACAACAATGGAGGAAAGCGGTAAGAAAAGAAAGAACAGCGAAGCTGAATGTGCGGCAGAAAATACAAAAACTTTTCCATTCTGGCACCATCTGAAGGAGATGAGCGTTGGGGTGTGAACTTGCCCAAATGAGGGGGAAGAAGGCAGGACCTGCAGTGCACTTTGCTGCCTCAAGGTGAAATGTTGCATAGTGCAGCTTTAACCTTTACCAACATTCTCTATAGAAAGCACGGCCGCATGACACTGAACAAGAGCAGGAGGGAGAGGAATTGTAGTGTACAGTTTTTTTTTCCTCATTACCCACATGGCTGTTTCCATGCACAGACCATCCGTAGGTACCACCCATTCAACCAACTAACCTCTCAACCCTGTTTTGCCTTCATTTGTTTCACATCAGAGAACAGAAAAAAGTTCACTGTGGAAGATAAATTTCTTGGTTTGTGAAGCACTGTAACCAAACTTTGAAAATGGTGGAAACTCCACCTACACGCAGTGCCATTAGCTGATTAGTTTCCTGTCCCATAGTGATTTTTAAATTGGTCTCAGCTTCAAACCCCCTAGTTGCATTCAAAAATAGTTTGGATTTTTGGCTCTCAGTGCTTCTCCTGGGAGGCGTACTGACAGGCCTGACCTTGACTCACCCTGACTATGATTACGATCCACTAGGAGGTCTTGGAAACCTGAGCGCATACTGTATGTAGCGGATTTAAAGTGAAAAAGATGAGTCTGATTTTTTGGAGGTGTCAAATTTTATGTGGGTTGTTCATCTCAAATAGAAAAATCTGTGTTGTAATGTCAGGGTTTACTGGCAATCCAGTTGTTTTACTCTGAAAAGACGACTACAAAATAAAATGCATTTCCACCAAACACGAATAGAGTTAGAAATCAATTCCCAAAGTTGAACTTTAGCCCAATACTGGATACCACTGTGTCCACCTTTGCTTTTCTGCACAGCCCTGCGTTTACTTGGGATTAAAGCAAGGGTGATACATTACAATGCACATTGCAAAGCACAATTAGAGAGATGTAATTTGCCAGCTGCACTAATCCATCATAGGGGTATGCACTGTCAGCCTGGGCTACATCAGGGGCTGGGAGTATTCGCCCCAATCTCTGCCTTTCTCCTCATCGATTTGCACTTATTACCCAGTCCAGAGTCATTGTGGGGATATGTAAACAACTTAACAGCGAGCATGTTCCTGTACTGCATTGGATGACTGATTATGCTCGACTGGTTTTCATGCAATGCACGGGGCAACGGTCCACTTGCAGAACACCCATCTATCCCATAAATCCCCTCCCCTCGCCCTCACCCCGTATGATCTCCCTCCCTCCTGTTCAGCCTGCTGTGATGAAGTGGGACCGACCAAAGTGTGGTAGCCATTTTCCGCATTAACACTCTGACCTCCACACTCACTGTTGGTTCTGATGTTAATCAGGTTTATAGGCCATGGAGACAAATAGGGGGGAAAGGGCCGGCGTGGGAGTGCAGGAGACTGCAGGCTCGGTGGTAGTTCACGGAGGTCTTACACAGTTCCTTACCAAGAGGATTTCATCATGATTCACAGCTTTATGTGGTTAAGTGAAACAATGAGGCGATAAATATTGGGGATGCTGGCTTGGTGCGCTGAACTTTATGTTGACTCCCTTGGAAGAGCGCTTTGCCCAACTCTGTTTATACCCGCTAGAAAGCTTGGTTGTCTTGGCGCAGCAGGCGGTGTATGAGCCGTGAATTATAATTTCCTACATTTTCGCCCCACAGCCCCTGGTCCTTCCATTTTAAACTCTACCGTGTAATCAGTACACTGCCGTCAACCAGTGACGTTCCCCATCTGGAGCAGCAGAAGTGGCAGCCATCGGGTTCCCATCACATTTCTACTTTCGTACAAGACAAATGCATCTCAGTTTGAGTTCGCAGCAAGAGTAGGAGCCCTGCTCTGTGATGCTGGGTGTCACATCTATTCTCACTCGTTTGGCCATGACAGCATGCTAGTTAACAGACACGAAGACATCTGGTAAGGTGTACAAAGTATTTTTTTGGTTTCATTCAGCATTGGATGTCGTACAATCATTCGCAGGCTTTTGACGTGGTTGCCTGTTCTGCAGATTCTCCACGACCACTGAGCCCCCCAAAAATATCATAATAAAGTGTAAAAAGTTTGCCCGTCAGTTTTTTTAATCACATCTTGTGGTCTGTGGCTGGAGTCTATTTTGAGGGTAAGCATCCACCACCATATTTGAAGTAAAAAAAAACATAACAAAACAAAAGCCCCCAACAATGTACAGTGCGGCTGACTTATTTCTCTCCTAGGAGTAATTTCACAGATCATTTTCAACATCATTGCAATATATGTAAAAACAAAACACGGCACACCAACAGTGCTGAGGCTAGGGGTTTGGTTCCCATTGAGGTCATCTAAAAAATGTATGCACTCATAGTACACTGATCTGCTTTGAATAAAAGCTCGGCAAAGGTTAAAGAGGTCTGTGACTTTTATCAAGCTCTATCGGTGACCAAGGAATTGCAACAACATGGACAGGTCTCTGGCCTGCAATTGACATGAATAATAAAGTCACGATTTCACAATAGAGAGTGGTAAGCTAGCCAATCAGAGCAGAGATCCAACAGAAACGTCTAGTGAAGAGGTAATATATCACCATGCAAAATACTGTGATAATATTACTGCTTTGCCATTTGCTTTTTTTGGTTTGAGAATGAGGCTTTTTAGCCATCGTAGCTGAAATGTGTCACTCGTAGCATCGTCTACGAGTTGAGAATTGGGAGTGTATTGCAATTCCAATGGGTTTTTGTTCCAAATCAGAGTGCAGGCCGGAAAGTGAGTTTCGAAAGCCAGAAATCTAAGCACCTGTCCAAGTAATCATTGAACGAGAAATCTATCAACCCCAGGCAAATAGATTATTGTCATTTTATTTTTTTATTTTACTGCACCTTTAAAAGCATTAGTGGCAATTCAACAGTATCTTTCAATAGGGTTAACAACTAGCTTGTCAATAAGGGAAATGAGTACAGCGATTAACAATGTCTAGAAGCTCTAGCGATATGATCATGTCTAAGCTAAATTATCAGAATGCTACCCAGTATATGCTCATTTACAGCACAACCCTTCAACACGTTGTCCTATGAGTGCAATGCAGCTCGAGACAAGTCGCCATGACATAATACTGCACCTCTAATTTTGCTGCTGCCCTTTATTCCAAGGTCAACATCTCATGTTTTTGCAGCTTGGCTAAATTTGATAGACGATGTACCACTGGACCAGGCTGGTTCAATTTATACAGAGGGAAACGTTCCTGTTTTTCTCACTATCACAGGGCGAAAAACGATTGTGCGTATTTACTTACTCTGAGTGTTGTTTCAAATAATGACCCAATGAGCATTACTTAACTGTTTAGACGTTAATGAAGGATGGAGAGGCATTTATTTATTTTCCCATGATACCTCATGCACAATGAGGGAAGGATCCAGAGAATTTTTTTTTTGCTGTGTTTGCCACAAAAGTAAAAATGTCCTTTGCCCGCTACATTGATATGTTAATGCAGTGCTAACTGGAGACCGTTCCAATATCTCACTATGCACAGTTCAAGATGCAGATATTTATTATTAAATACTTCATATTCATATATTGTTAGGTGTTTCCATTATTTTGTCCAGCTCCAGATCCAACAGACAGATTGTCTTGTAACCGCCATATTTGATGTTGTACAATTTTGACTTGAGGTATCTGCGTTTCATCTGCCACAGATGTCTGCTGAACCGCTTTGCGGAGTTTCTCACAGTGATTACATCCCATAGTTCCTGCCTTGACAGCCACGGCTCACCGTAAGCTTAGACCCCTGCTTCTTGCGCTCATGTCGGTCACAAGAAAAAAAAGTACATTTTTTGTTTGAGATGGAAAGCCTCCTAGTCGTCAATCAATCACAACCGATTCTTGTTGAAAAATGATGTGGCGGATAAAACTGCATTTCTTTCCAGCAAGGAACAACACAATGTCTTGGAAAAGAAATGCCTTTGGATGAGAAAAGATATATCTGAACATGTTTTTCGGAACATCTGCGGGTATGTGTCTTTGGAAACTTCGCTTTTGAAAAGTGCTTTATGAATAAAGTTGTCATCAAGGTTGCTCTGTATAAACCTGTGTGCATTAAGGGTTGGCCTTTATATACCTTTTCCAGCTTTGTCAACATGGGAGCCATCGCACAGCATCATATCAAGTAGAATGTGACTCATTCCTACCGTGACATATTACACAAATACAGCTACTGTGTTCCTAGCACAAAATGTTCAACGTCAGCTTATGGTCAGGGAGCACAATCATATCATATTATGATAGGATACAAAGATGACAAAAGGTAGGAAATAGAAGTTGCCTTCTCCCTTCCCTCAACGACTACTGTGGAGATGCCCTTGAGCAAGGCACTTAAAGGGGCAAAAAGTATGACTTTTTACTGCCCCATAGCACAGGTTGTTGATCAATGCCAGTGACTCAACGATGGCTTGGACAGGTGCTGAGATTTCTGGTCAGCTCCCAGTGGCCAACAGAAGACAGAAAGGTTTAAAAAATATTTTGGTATAAAGAGATATACCATGAAATCACAGATATGACATTGCTGCCAATTCCTATTACCTTTCCTATTATTGCTGACTTTTTCAGGCAACAACATGAACACAGTATAGTACAGTGCTGCTTTCTGGATGATGCTGTTTCTGTTTTACTCTGCACAGCCACAGGAGACCTGATGAGTTTGATTTTATAATGTTTTTGCATTAGTCATAATTTTTCAGTTAATTTTGATAGTTTGCAATAATTTCCTTTCCCAGGATATTTGTCAGTCTTAGAATGAAAATTTGTTGAGTTTTAGGCTATGCAACAAAATTTCAGCTTTGCATGTTTGATTCATCAGTTTCATGAGAAAAATAGATCCTTCATCACTAGACTTAACTACACTACCTTTTCCCTGTAAAAGTCTGGTGAACTTTTTCCTTTTCTCCGGCTTTGATGAATTACATAAATTCAAGTCTGAAGAAGATACTTTGCTTAGATGGTCACGATTATGAGGGGAAAACCAAGGAAGCTTTTAAGTCAATAACAACTACTTCAGTTATTGCATCATATTGCCGATGGATGCATTAATATATTAGATTGCGCAACAAAGCCTTTGCTGAATCTGGAAGATACATTAGCACACATATACTATATATGTATTATATATATGAATTGTAAACAAAGCTTTTTGAACCTGTTTGTGAAACAGAAAAAAACATTACATTCAGAGCTCTATACTGGCCACGTTCATCAACCAACAGTCCTCAAAATGAAAAGTCTAGCCATCAACCACCCCCCATAAAAAAACAAAAGCATCAAACAAGACACCAAGTAAATGCAGGGAAAATATCTTTAATGTTGCACCTGCATAGTGAGTCACAGAGAAATTAATAACCACAACAGTCTGAGTGTAACTGCTGAGAGAATAGTTGCTATTTTCATTTCCATAAAGCACTGAGCAAAGAAAGCATGAGCGTGGAAATTAATAAACTAGATTAATTTTGGTGCTGGCTCTCTGACTAGAGCACACCATTGCATTACATGCTGGTTTGGACCTTGGCACAAATGTTCTTCATTTTCTTGGCAGCCTCTGAGGAAACAAAGTTCTAGCGCGGGGCCCTGAGAAAACGGGAAGAAAACACATAACAGCACAAAAACCGTCATGCCTTCATTTTAGACAAATGCAAATTTGAGGCCTAAGAAAAATAAAATCACATCATTTAGAAATTAAAACATAGCCACTCTTTTAATTGCTTACAGGCTACGGGAGATCGGCTGATAATGCAGCTGTATTTGTACCCGTTAAGTGTATGATGTTAATAGAAGTTCCTTTGAAAAGCCAGATTGTAGCAACAACATTAGTCAAACATCCAATCAGAAAATCCCGCAGTTAGTTCATGCAACTGAATGCAGCCAGAGTCATACTCATTTAGAGTCAAAGAGGAGTTGCATAAGGTTGTTAGTTTAACAATCCCATTAGACTGTCCAATAGGAACCAAAATAGATTAGAAAGCTAAATAAGATTGACTGTTTCAGAACTGATCCAATACCATTTTCCATTTATATACCTGATTGACATTTCAAGTAGACTTGTCACCATAAATATACTTGCAGAAGCCTAATCGTCATAGTAGTTTAATAAATTATTATAGTTAATTTTTTTTACATTAAACACCCTCTACAAATCACATCAATACAATGTCACGGTGATTTGACCAACTCTTTTCTGTCACTGTATTTGCTAATTAACACTGTTTTGTAGAGAAGCATTCATACAGAAAAGAACACATATCTGATTCTAAGAAGGAGGTCTCTCTCGCGCTAATAGAGCTGCAACGCACCATTTCCCACCAGTTGTTTCCCATGTTATCATGCCAGGCATTTGCAGCTACATATCTGATGTAATAACAAGTAGAGGGTGACAAAATGAGTAATGTGGACCGCAGAGACCACACGAAAAAGGTGATTTATGGGGATAACTTTCATTACTTGAAACACAAAGGCTACAATCAAAAATATGCATTTACCTTTGTGTTTTAAATAACCTGAGGACAATGTCCCTCATGAGAAATTACTGTGAAACCTTTTTCCCGCCACGCTCACTTTATCAATTTACAGGTGTGTTTTGCTTCATTTTTCTATTTAGCCTTTTTGAGTCCATGTTGGCCTTGGCGGTCCCAGTCAAAGTGCTCTATAGATGTTAAGGAGCAGGAGGAGAAGACGAGATGAGATTTGAACGCATGGAATGAAGGGAAATGAGGACCGTGATGACCAAGCAAAGCCAAATATTGATGGTGACAGTTATTTTACCATTAGGTTAAAGGGGCAGTAAGTATTCTATTACCTCTGTTGGTGACCAGTAGGAATTGCAGCAACTTCAATACTCAGAAGTGAGATAAGTGGGTTAGTTTTTTTTTTGTTTTGTTTTTTTGACAATCTTTACTGAAAACATTCCATTAACTAAAACCAGATATGAACAAAAACGTTGCCTTGAAATGAAAAAAATAAGTGCACAGAGGGATGCAATTGAATTATTAAAAGACAGTAAGAAGGGCTCTTTGCAGGGCAGACTGGCAGAACACCTTTGCTTTTCATAACGAAAATATTTATTCATTATAAGAGTTTGTTCTTCTTGGGAGAAAAACAAATGTTAGGAATCCATTTCTTTCCCATACTTCCCACTTCTACAGTGTACTTGTTTTATTGTTTTATTTTTCTACTATTTTTATATTCTAGTTGTGTGCTTATATTCTAATTAATTTTCCCAGCTGAATCATTTACTTACTCGCTGCTACAACGGTCTAATTTCCCCATGGGGATCAAGAGTTCATCTTATTTTATGCTAAAGCTGCTGCTCTGGAACTGTTGCATGGGATTGGCTATTTGTTACAAACCCCTCCTCTTTTATGTGCATGCGCTCATAGCTGGATTGGAAAATCCTGGGTTGACAGAGTGAGTTGATAACTCAAAGTTTTCTGGCTTGCCTGGAATGATAGCCCGCTAAAATATAAACGCGCACTCTCGTCAGCCAAAACTGCATACTTCTCTAGGTTAATTAGTGCAAATAAAAACAACCCGAAGTTTCTATTTCACACAAGTAATCCCTCCCCCTCTGGTAGCTTTCTGTTTTCTGCTAATGATTTCATATCCTTTTTTACTCAGAAAATCATGCTAATTAGAGATGAGATCACCAATATACGCTCCACTCATGGTGCCATCTCACCCCTGAAAAGTTTCCCGGACTTCTTTTTTCGTTTGATTTAGTTTCCGTAGACACTCTCACCAAGTTAGTTCTGGTATCTAAACCCACAACCTGCATGCTTGACCCTCTGCCTGCTAAATTACTCAAAGAACTTTTCCCTATCCTAGTACCCTCAATTCTCTTAATGATCAATCGGTCGCTCTCCACTGGCACTGTGCCCTCCGCCTTTAAAACGGCTGTAATCGAGCCATTATTGAAAAAACCAAACCTTGATCGTGAAGTACTTCAGAACTACAGACCAATCTCAAATCTGCCGTTCCTCTCCTAAATACTTGAACAAACTGTAGCCAGCCAATTTACGTATTTCTTGTCAAAAAACAACCTATTTGATGCCTTTCAATCTGGCTTTAGATCTTTCCACTCCACCGAAACCGCACTCAGAAGAGTGGTCAACAATCTCCTGTTAGCTATTGACTCCAACTAAACCTCAGCACTATTGCTACTTGACCTGGGTGCAGGCTTCGATACGATTGATCAGACGATACTCTTGAATCGTCTTGAAAATTTTATTGGTATCCGGGGATCAGCACTTTCTTGGTTTAGGTCTTACCTCCTTGATAGATCACACCGCGTCTTTTTAGTGTTGCAATGTGGACTTTGGTGAGCCACAAGGCACTGTCCTAGGCCCACTACTATTCTCTATCTATATGCTACCACTTGGTGACATCATCTGCAAATTCGGCATTAACTTCCACTGTTACGCTGATGACACTCAAATTTACATACCCGTCAAACCAACCGATAACACCCAATTTCAAAAATTAGAGGTCTGCCTATCGGAGGTCAAATGTTGGATGTCACTAAACTTCCTACTTCTTAATGCCAACAAAACCGAGATGCTGATTGTAGGACCAGCTAGACATAGGAATCTGTTTGAAAATACTACTTTAAATTTTGATAGTTGTGTAATCTCCCAAAGCCCATACGTTAAAAACCTTGGGGTTAAATTCGACCCTACCCTCTCATTCAAGTTGCATATTAAGGAGACTACTAAAACAGCATCTTATCATCTTCACAACATTTCCAAGATTTGACCCATGCTAACAAAGGCAGATGCAGAAATTTTAGTACATGCCTTTGTATCATCGAGAATTGTCCTCTTTTCAGGCTTACCTGCTGGGTGCACTAAAAATCTCCAACTGACCAAAACTAAGAAATTCGACCACATAATGCCTATCCTGTCCTCATTACACTGGCTCCCATTTCAGGCCAGGTGTAACTTCAAGGTGCTGCTACTTACATATAAATCATTACATGGGATGGCCCTGTCCTACTTATCAGATCTGACCATATAAACCGTCACGCGCCCTCAGATCACAGGACGCTGGCTACCTGTCTATCCCAGCAGTCAAAAAGAAAACAGCAGGTAACAGAGCCTTTTCTTACCGGGCTCCCCACCTCTGGAACAGTCTGTCTGCTTCAATCAGAGAGGCAGGCTCTATCGAAATCTTTACGTCAAGGCTAAAAACCTATTTAGCCTTGAGGGAGTGGCTCAGTCTCTTCTCAGAGTAAGACTAAACCAGTTAGCTCATCCTAGCTCAGGTCCCTGCCGATAGATACTAGCATCTTGCCCTGTCCACTGACACTGGTCATGTTTGTCTGTGTGAGTGAGAGTACATGAATGAGTCTGCTTGTGTGTATGGGTGTCTGTGGGTGTGTCTCCTATCTGTTTCCAGGCTGCAGCTGGGCAGTACTGGCACCTGCATGGTCCCCTAGTCCTACGATGACACTGACTGAACTGCTGTTTGCTGTGATGTCCCACATCAGATCTGGATGTCCCACCTAAATAAACTTTTATGCACTCTGTATACTCTGCTTGCCCAAACTCGGCATCTATTGCATGCCCGACGGTCCTGGTAGGGGGATCCCTCTCTGAGCAGTCCCTCCCAAGGTTTCCCTCCCCATTTTTTCCGAAAAGGTTTTGTGGGAGTTTTTCCTTGTCCTCTGTGAGGGTCCAAGGCTGGGGGATGTCGTGGTATAACCATTTATTGTTTTCACACTTTGGGCACTGTGAAGCCCTTTGAGAATGCAACGGTGATTAAGGGCTATACAAATAAAATGTGATTTGATAACCAGCTTTGTGAGACTGGTTAGTTGGGAATGACATTGTTTGGTTTTGTGAAGCCAGCTATCGCAAAGATACCCTGAATATGTTGAACGTGCTTCGTGAGACAGACCCCTGGCCAGGTAATCGTTGAGTCACTGGTGTTGATCAACAAACCTCTCAACCCCCCATGGGTCAGTAAGAATATTACTTATGGCCATTTTAAAGATGCAACCTGAGATTGCCCCACTTCTGTGCTTGTTTTGTAAACACTGTGTTGGAGAGGGGGGTGGGGTGCAACACTCACGCCTCCAGGTGATGTATAAGTAAGAGTGGTGGCAGGATGCCTATAGTAGCAGAGGTTGGGGCTGCATTGGACCTGAATGAATTGAAGTTGGCAGCTGATTGTCTGACAAGTTGTACAGTCCCATGGCCTAGCTGGGTCACAGCATCACCTGTTGCTGTAGTTACTAGAGTCCTGAATAACCAGGATAACAACATCACCCAATGTTGTCAAGATGAATAGATCAACTCAAATGCCATGTACTTCGAAAATTATTTTCTTAAAAAATAAAAATGTATAAATTACTATTATATTGCTCCTCTCACCATATAAAATAATTAATAAAATTAAAACACTTGACACACAAAACACATGACTTTGTAGGCGACCATTAAAAACGACAAAATAATATAATACTAGCAAAAATGATTAGCATGCCCTGCCCTCTATTGGCCTAAAAGGTATTGAGCACTTAATAACAGTTAATGCGTAAGGCACAAAGGGCATTGCTCGGAAGTTTTGAATACCAGATAACTCTCAGCAGAAACCAGAAAACCTGAAAAACCCGGACGTTCGATTCATTTAGAGGTACTGACTTGAAATTAACAAATCACCATAAAGACTGGAACTGCACGGCAATAAAAGGCTATGATTGAATTTTAATTTTACTTTGTTTTCTGCCACTGGGGGCAGAAGAAAATATATATTTGCGGTCAAAAGGTTGTTCCTGCATTCAGTTTGTTCAAAATGTCTTGAAAATGCTACCTTTGCCAAATGGATCTTATTGAAATGTTTACCGAGCTACAGTGACACAGGTTTGGGCTGTTTCTCATTTTGCAAAACATCTACTGGGTAAGAGGAAATGGAAGAAGGCTGACAGGCGAGCACTTCTGAGTGCTTTTCTGTCTCTGTTCTCATGCTGTAAGAGCATCCCAAATTGGCACTCGACGGGGAGCTGAGAGGATGTGATAAAACAAGCTGACATCATCATCAACAGAATGCAATCATCTGATCTCAAGAGTTTTGTTTGCAACACTGCCGTGAAGCAATCCAAGAATCTAAAAAAAATTAAATAAATAAATACAGCTGAATTTAATTTACTATCTACATTGTGAGCTCTTACAAAACCTTATGTGTAACCGGGGAGAGCTCACTGTGCAGTCGGTGGTGCTCCGTGAGATTTATGTGTTAGATATTCAGGGAGTTAGCATTATTAGATGGCCCTCCGTATCCGCAGTGGATAATTGAAGCCATGTGGCGAGAGTGAGAGGCAACTCATCCTCTGAATTGATGTCCATACAGGCAGACTTATTGACTGATTTTTTCCCTTATACTGTCCATGTTGTCAGCGGGGGAGTGTCCAAACAAGGCAGCACAGCAGCAATGTGTCAACATCAGATGGCTCGCTGAGATGAGAGGCCAGTTAATGTCTGAGAGGTACCACATGGCATGTCGACTGAAGTTTTAGAGTTAAAGCGGCGGAAAACGGGATTGTTTTTAATGCAACAAGCATAATCTTAAAGCCTAAATCCCAAAGTGGGGCTGCAATGGAGAAGAGCATCCCATCCCCACTCACCTATTTGCCCAAGTTATTATTGTTTTTCCCGCGTCAGGTATGGTGGGGAAATCTTCTCCACACAGAAAGTGAGAAATCAAAACTCAAAACACCAAACATTTAGTTTACTGACATCATCTTATAGGATTTCTGGCTATTGGAGTCTTCAGAATTCACTGCCATTGGGGGCTGCCAAGGTTTGAAATTCATTAGTCCAGTTCCCAAGTTCCCGAGTATTACTCATTTTAAGAGTTCCCATACACTTTTTTTTGTTTATCTGAAAGCTTTGCACAGTTAAGTCCGTATTTGTGAACTCTCTCTTCCAAAGCTAAGAAACCCGAGACCTGAAACTCTAATCTATGAAGTCAATCTGTAACTGCTCTCTTGAGAGGAAGAAAAACAAAAAAAGCCGGTATGCAAGTGACACAAAGTGTATATAATTAATGAGGGATGACGTACTCAAAAAATCAAAGCTGCTACAAAAGCCAGCTTAAAAAAGAACCAGAACCCCAATAGTTTCAACCATTTGCCTTATGTCAGACTCCACCTCTATAACCAGATGTGAATTAGGCCAGTAGCCATTCCCCCACTAAATTATTTTGTTGTCAAAAACAACTGCAGTGATCATAAAAACACTCATGTATTATTGTGGAGCTGACCAAAAAAAATTCCCCTGTGTTTCAATTTACAAGTTGTTCCTATTGTACAAAAAATGAATTCATTAGTACTCTTCAAAAACAAAAATGCAACAGACATTTGTGGAGGAAGTTGAACTTGAACTGGATTCCAGTGCTGAACAAATTACAAAGAACGGGAAGCGGCCATCCATGGATGGATGGATGGAGGAAGCAGCTGTTTGTAAATGAACCAGTAGGAATGACACACCGAGTTCTTCTTTCGTGCATCTTGGACAACTTGCAAGTGGTAATCAAAAGAACACTGTCTGGAAAATAAAAAAGGAGTGTCCTGTGAAAACAATGAATCCATCACTGACATGCACCTAGGTTTGCAATGCTGCAAGACCTTTCAGATTTTTCGCAATGATTGGAATACATGGGGCGGAAACAAAAAATAGGCAGGCACAGGCATGGTACAAAATATCAGATCCTCCAACAAAACCTCACATCTGCAATAATACCATCACCAATACTACAAGAAATACTGCTACTGATAGTAATAATCCTAATTTTATAGTACTTTACAAATGACCATGAACAAAAATGATAAAATCAATTGTAAAGAGTAATAAAAAATAAGACATTCTAACAAAATGATTTAAGAGTTTTTAGATTGTCATTATCATCATCATTTAAACAGATGATACAGCTATAGTGTAGAAGAACCCATCTATAGCTAATGTTAATATCTTTATATAATGTTGACTTTGGAACAGCCAATAGGGACCTCTTGTCAGGGGTAGCTCACTTCTGTGACACCTCTTGTTTTTAATCGGCAGCCAATAAGAACCTGCCCAAGAACCTCAGGCAACTAAAAGGTGCGATACAGCTCGGTGCCAGACCCAATTGTCCCTTTAAAAAACAAGAAAGTCTCAGTTCATTAAGTAGAGAATTCTGTGACATCCACTTCTTTACATCTGCAAGGCAATTTTTGAGTTTATTGTTGGCATGACAATGAAAATGTATGTTATTTTTGCTGATTATATTTCCACGTGAAAGCATGTAAATGGAGGAAAAACACAGGGCCCAAAATTGATCCCTGTGACCTGTGGGACCCCACCAATGTAATGTCTCCTTAGAATGAGGATGAGCTTCCTATGTTGACAGAAAACGTTTTATTGGCAAGGCAGGAACTGCACCAGTGAAGCGGTATGTCCCTATGACACAACCTGCTTTTTAAGCAATCTAATTAAGTGGTATAGTCTGCAGTATCAAAGGCTTCACTGAGATCTGACAGAATTCAAATGAAACATTCCCCCGGCATCTGCTGATAAAAGAAGGCTATCGGTCACTCCGAGGAGAGCAGCCTCTGCTTTGTGAAGTGCTCTAAAACCAGAATGGAATTTCTCAAAGATTTTTTTTTGACTCATAAAGAAGTTTTTTTTTTTCTAAAACCTTGGAGAAAAAAAGCACTTTAGAGATGAGCCCGTAGTTTGCAGGCGGTGTCAAGAATAGGTTTCTTGAGGTTGAACCACTGCATGCGTTATTAATAAGCAATATAGCCACAGCTTTTCATAGTGGACGTTTCATATTCGATCCAGGGTACTCTGTAAAATCTGATACATTTTATCAATGGAGCCAAATTTCTTCATTCACAGGAGAACTTTTCAGTCTTTTCATGTCATGTGACTATTACCTTGTTTGGACTTCAACTGTCTTTTTTTAGACCCATCAATATTTTCCTATCTGTTCTTGTGGCTATACATAGGTGAGTGCTCAGTGGACATCAAAGGGTGCATGTATGTTGTCATAACCCTTTCCCTCGGCAGCGTGGCAGGCGTACTGTTTGAAAGCGTCCCATGGGAACTGAGTGGGAATACCCTCCTGGTCTTTGGTCTCTAGGAAAACCACAGCGGCCGACAAGGTACCGCTTACTTCTGACTCTGTGTTGTTTCAAACCTCCAGGGAAGGCGGTTTTACCAGCTTCCCTATTTTGACTTTCTCCATTTTTCTGTATCTTGAACAGCGTTGCTT
>OOFE01046445.1:0-10554 GCA_900323365.1 Monocentris japonica
ATGATGGTTAACCGTCAGATCACTGACTTCTACCTGGTTACTAACTAGTAATACTACAACTACTACTTCCACGACTACTACCACTACTACTACTACCACTACTACTACTACCACTACTACTACCACTACTACTACTACTACTGCTACTACCACTACTACTACTACTACCACTACCACTACCACTACTACTACTACTACTACTGCTACTACCACTACTACTACCACTACTACTACCACTACTACTACCACTACCACTACTACTACTACTACCACTACCACTACCACTACCACTACTACTACTACTACTACTACTACTACTACCACTACTACTATTACTACTACTACTACTACTACTACTACTACTACTACTACTACTACTACTACTACTACTACTACTACTACTACTACTACTACTACTACTACAACTACTACTACTACTACTACTACCACTACTACTACTACTATTACTACTATTACTAGTGCTACTACTACTACTGCTACTACCACTACTACTACTACTATTACAACTACTATTAACGCTGCTACTACTACTACTACTACCACTGCTACTACTACTATTACAACTACTATTAACGCTGCTACTACTACTACCACTACTATTATAACTACTACTACTACTACTACCTACGCTGAATGCACTTATTGTAAGTTGTTTTGGATAAAAGCGTCTACTAAATGACTGTAATGTAATGTAATGTACTACTGCTACTATTACTGCTGATAATACTAGTACTATTACTACTACCACTACTACTACTACTAGTAAGTTTATAAAAGTGAGTTTTAAGAAGTGATTTAAAATATGACACTGACTTATCCAGCCTAATCTCCTCAGGCAGGTTGTTCCAAAGTCAAGGAGTCCTGATGGCAAATGACTTTTCAGCTGCATTTTGTAAGACATCACATGGAGACGTGAGAGTGACTTCTGTTACAGACTTACAGTAGTCTAAACGTTAGGAGATAAAAACATGGATGCCTTTTTTTTCCAGATCACAAAATGAAAACAGATTTATTGTTCCAGCAATTTGGATTGTTTTTATAAGAACAGGTCATCGAAAGTTGAATATCATGTTTTTTCAGGATATGCACGGAGCTGCCCAAACAGCAAGGCCGGGAAGGGTGTATGAAATACATAATGCAGGACAATCTTAAAACCGGAATTTGCAAAAGTTAAAAAGATCATGCATTTTTACAGCACAATAGGGAAAACAATACACGCTGTTTGGGAACACTCTTTACTTAAATCTTAAATGTTTTGACTGCAAGCAGAATAGTACAGCGTGTCTGCCTCATGTCATGGCGAGTGTTTCCAACTCCTGTAGTTGCTGAAAGGAGTAAACTACAACGCAGAGGATATGAAAGGAGCTGTATCAAGGCCAGACGTCATACAGTACATGCTTTTAGGTTCAAGGTTCAAGGTTCAAAGGTTTATTTGTCACATACACAGTTATAGTGGTACAAAGGTGCAGTGAAATGCGTGGTGGTATACTCAATCACTGTGCTAAAAGTTGAAAAGGAAAAGGGGGCTAAAACTAGGAGATGTACAAAAAAACTACTACAAGAAATAAAAATAAATTTAACAATAAAATAAATATATAGACAAGTCATGCAAACGTCCAAGAGTCATTATTGGTTGGATGTGTGTGAGTTTAGTGTCCTAATGGCCTGAGGATAGAAGCTTCTCCTGAGCCTCTCAATCTTGGCCATGTGACTTTTAGCTGAATGACAGCCTTGATGGAGCATTAGTGCCCCAACAACTGACAACACGTTGCCCTCTACAGACGATGCACAAAGCTGTGAAGAGCTACAGCAATATCTCCTTTGCTATCAAGGCCTCCACGGTCAGATCTCATGTGTTCAAATGCAAGCTGACTCTCCATTTAACCACACACACCAGCTTTGTGTCTTTATAGTCTTTTTTTTTTTTTTTGACCCACAAGAAACCAATACACTTGTATGTGTGTGTGTGTTTGTATAAATCACAGAGCCCGACTGAAAAGACAGCCCTTTTAATCTGCTCCACAACATCTCTCAGGGTGAAGAAATGAAATGATTCTGAGACAGGTCACAAAATCAGAAAAAAAGCTGCTTGGTTTAAAATGTGTGAGACAGCGTAAATAGAAGTAAAGGGCACCGGCTGCTATCATCATGGTAGAATAAGCTGAGGCAAAAAGCAGGGAATTAAGACTCTGGATGCACGGGGACCAGGAGTGTGGGAAGGAGAGTGGGCAATCAGCTGCACAGAGGACACAGGATGACAAAATAACCAGTCAGTGTGTATGTATACCCCGTTCAATTGATGGCTTGCTGGCCTCCTCTTAAAAAAAAAATCAAATTCATAATTCATAGGGCTGCCAACTCTCACGCATTGAGCAGAAAGCACACAGAAACTGGCTTAGATCAAATGCTCTAATGCTATCCCTCTTATTTCTCATGCAGAAATCTCAAAATATTGGGAATTGCATCATTTTAGTCTGCTCACTTTTACTTGTTGTTTTACTTGTATGTTTTACAACTGGCACATACGTATTAGCAGACATTTCCAAATGCATGTGCATGAGCCAATAAACCTAAATAACAAATAAAGTATAATAAATAAAAAATCTAGGCTGAAATCAATATAATTCCTTTTCCCAAGCCTGTGTGAGGATCATTTGCAAATTCTTGCAGATTATATGATATGAAAGAGCAATATGTTCTCCACATATTGTGAACCATTCCTGTTTCCAGTTGTCCATTTCCAGCCATCTCTCTAATCCATATCTAGGCCATATCCATTGTGGGTTTAGCTCTCCACTGATAAGCAGAGCAGTTAGGATAATAATCCCTTGCTCACCCTTAAAGATTTTAAAAAATGCTCTAAGATGTTCATTTCTAGCTCAGCTTAAATGACATTAGTGGGATGGGTGCCTGAGCGTAAACAACCATGAAAGATTCTTTAAAGCCAAGTTCATGTTCATTTTTAGTAAATTTTGCAAGAAGGATAGTGCAGTTTTACGCTGCTGTAGTCCGTGGATGTTCTCAGTAGGCCTGCCTGCCCACCCTGCTCTCACTCTGTTTTTCACTCTGCAAATGTAGTGGTTGCATCCTCATTAACCCAGCTATTCCCACGATGTAAAGCCGCACGCCCTGCTCTCACTCTTATATTCAAGCCGTCTGAATTCAAGAAAGGAAACCCATCCACATCAAGAGGGATGTGCAGATGAAATATTCACTAAAACCTCACTCCAAACTCCTCACCTGCTGTTAGCAACCTAACTTTTCCTTTAGGTCTACTCAACTCGCCTTAAGGCTTGTTTCACAGATATTAAAGGCTGGGTGTCCAAGAACTTTCTGTAGCTGAACGAAGAACAAATCTGAGATAGTTCTCTTCAGCCCTCCAAATTCCATTAATTTTATCCAGGACCAACTCTTTGTCCAGGACCTCTGCTTTGATTACCAAGAAGCAACTCTCTCTGCTTGTGCCTTGGTCAAAAGTCTGTCTCTGGTTTGCAGCAGCAAAACTTTTAACTAATTCAAAGAAATTGGACCCTATTACCCGTTTTTAGCCTCCCTTCATTGGCTACCAGTTAGTTTTAGAATTGATTCTAAAATTGTACGGTTAACATTTGAGGCTCTACACAGTCAGGCCCCTAGCTACTTGACTGACCTTTTAACCCCTATGAGGCAGAGCATACCCATTACATTACATTACATTACAGGCGTTTAGCAGACGCTTTTATCCAAAGCGACTTACAATAAGTGCATTCAACATAGGTTGGCAAAAAAACTACTAGTCACCAGAAAATTGTAAGTGCATTTCCTTCCTAAACAAGCATCTAAGAGCAGAACCAGTGCTAAGGTAAAAGTGCAATAAGTTAGCTCCCTACGTTTTATTTAAACCAATGAGACAAATAAGTGAAACAAATAAACAAGTGCTAAGAGGAAGGGTCAGGGTAGTGTTTCTTGAAGAGGTGGGTTTTCAGCCTGCGGCGAAAGATGGGCAGAGATTCTGCTGTCCTGACATCAGTGGGCAGTGCATTCCACCACTGTGGGGCCAGGACAGAGAAGAACCGTCACAGTGTAGATTGGCCGTAGGGGCTATTCTCTGTTCCTCCGACTAAAGACTAAAGGTGACCAGGCTTTTGCCATCAGGGCCCCTAGTCTTTGGAATGCCCTGCCTGAAAAACTGAAACTAGTCAAATCAGTTTCTTCTTTTAAATCCCTCCCCAAACTCATTTTTATGAAAAGGCCTTTTATTAATATCTATGTTTATTTCTCCTGTTTTACTGTTGTTTTATTTAACTTTTACTTCCACGTTCTATTTTGTGTTGTTCCATTTTGCACACTTGTTATTCTATTTTTCTTTTTTGGAGATTGTATTGCTGTACTTTTTAGACTACAGGTAGCAATATCAAATATAAAAAACAATTACATTCAACAATTCTATTCATTTCTGGTGATAATCTCGAATTATTTTAGGAACAACATATGATCTAATAATCTTGCTGACACACTGGACCTGGGTAAGACACTGGACCTGAGTCGGGTCCTTTGATCCTTCTAAAACTTGAGGGGACCATTTTCTCATATTGCAAGATGCTGGTAGACATGTTTCAAACTGAAGAAATGAACTAACTTTTTGCTCAGAGGTGTAGCAGTTACATTTAGCTAGCCAGTTAGTGAGCTCTCGCAGTATCTAGACAGTGACAAATTGATGTTTTTGCTCCATACTCACATTTAGATAAGAAATGACACCATGACTGTGGGGTTCAAGTGCTGATTGTATATTTGTGCATGTAATTTCGGCTGTATTTCATGAAGTGTTAAAAAAAAAAGGTCAGCAATCCATAAACACCTAGGCTCTTGATATGTGGCAGGTTGTGTTTCCACCCTTTTTGCATTTTTCCACAAAATAAAATGATCTCCATGAGATCTCAGCTCCATGATGATTCAGCAGCTTGCACTCATAACATGCTGGTCAATTATTGCCAGCTGTCTGCTGTGAGATTGTGTGGGGATTGATTGTTGCACTCAGCTCATGATAAGCAGCAAAAGAACAGCTATGCAGTATGGCTACAGGTTCCCCTAACAAGGTCACATCTGATAATTTAATGTGCACAAGAGGGCAAGGGGTTTAGAATAGGTCGTATGTGTGTTGAGTAATGAGTAGGAGGGCTTTTCCAGAGCAGGGACCTCATCAATAGAGCCTTTTCTTCATCTTGATTCGTATAATACCTCTTGATTAAACGCTGTGAGTAATTCAACTGATGCTCTCTCTTGACCCCACCTATTTGTAAGGGAGACAAATTAAAGTCCTCCATCAAAATGTGATCAATGCCAGAGAGCCTCTGGGTGAAATGGGCACCACAGTATAATGAAGCTATAATTCAACTTTACTGCACAATAATGAATGATGGACATTTGAAAAACCCCAGTAATAGTTTCCAGTTGACTCATGTCCCCTTTTATACATCAGTTTGAGAAATGAATATATACTGCACCTTCTTTTGCTTTCATTAATTACTTCCTCTATACATGTGTATTGAAATACAGAAGTTTCTAGCATATATGTAGATTGATTGATTGATTGGTTTTTACTGTTTAGCGATTGGTTGATCGGTTGATTGGTTGATTGATTTTGCAGATGGGGTATTAATTAAGCCACGACTACGTATTAATCTCTCATCTAATAAGAATGTAAATCAGGCCGTGAGTAGTTTTCTGAGAAACAACTCAAATTTGGATGATTTACTTCTGGACAATTGGGTCCACGGCTCCAGTACGATGATAACTTTTGGTTGAATCCGTGACGAGGAATCACAGAATATGTTCTGAGGTTGCAGCATTTAGTGTTCAAACAGATTATCAGAGTTTTATAGCATAGGTGACATTGCCAATGTCTACGTGTGACGACTAATAAATGTTATAATGTGGTTGCGCCTACTATCAATGCTACCCTGCGTCACACCTTTACAAAAGCTTTTAGTCCTCAAAGTGTTGAAATGTTTTCTACGCTAGCTGGGTAGGAGGCAGTCTATCACAGAATCTAGTTCATTTCACTTTTACTCTCCTGATAAAATCTCACACGTATTTGCGATCAGTGAAAGTAAATTAAATTTAATCTTTTCATCTTCACTTTGATATCTGCAATATAGTCCCCTCATTCACATTCATGATAACGCTAACGTTTTCTGAGTGCCAGCCTTAAGGCCAGATACAACAGCGACGCAATGCAGAAATGCCATATTGCCTGCAACAGGAAGCCTTTAGAAAACAATTACTCACTTTAACAATAACTTCCTTCTTATTATTTGCACCTGAATGGGAAAAAAAATTAAATGATTACATTTGCTTGTGGCTAATCTATTTGAGGTTGCTCCACTCTAAACTGTGTCTTTCATACCGTCACCTGCCCCAAATACATATGAATAAGTGCTCAGACTTCACAAAGGCAGCTTTGGCATGCATCAAAAGTTCTTAATAAGATACTTTACCTGCAAGGCACCCCATAAGTGGCTGCAGCACCAGCAATTTCCATAGCAACGTCATCTTCAATTTGTCGGGTCAAAGCAGTCTCACATCCGATCACAAATGTACGGAATCCGTTTTGCACCTTTCCGGGTTCTCAATCTGTATAAAAAGAGACAAGTGAAGTGAGCGCTGCGGTAAGGGGCAAACCAGATCCTCATTAGCAACACCTTGGAAAATCCCTTTTACTTTGTCTTTTGTTGAAATAAAATCTTGGATAGCATAGGGCACAAAAAGACACTCTGAACTGTACTCCTGTACTTTATTATAGGAATGAATTATGAGCTACATTGTAACCGATGAACTAAACCTAACCTGTGACCTTGCAGTAAATTGCCTGAGCCGACTCTTTCACATAGTCTACATTAACCAGCGCAGTATCAACAGTTACTTCTTTGATTATTCCCTTTCAGTCATCCCATACAGCTCCACCTGAATTTCCACTTTCCTGAAACACAAAACATTTGATATACATACATTTCCACATCTCCGACAACTCCAGGGACACCTACTGCCAAGCCCGTGTGAAAGCTAAGCCACAAAATGAAAATCCTCACACCCTTACTTGCTGGACACGCCGGAGCTTTTATGTTCCTAAAAGTGTGAAGCCACTGGATGAAGTACACTGAAAAACCTAGGAGGATTTCACAACACTTGTGTGCTTTTCCCTCAACCCGGACCCGTATCTCCGCAGAATGAGAATTAAACGTCAAACGTTTTTATACCGTGACAGAAAGGTAGCAATTCTCAGCGTCTCAATCCTCGGATAAAGAAAACAAAACTGGAGGAATGAGTGAGGCTGAAGTGAAAAACATATCAGCGAGGAAACTGTCAGTACTCCTGCTTTCAATCATTTAACTCAAAAGAAGAAACTTTTACAATGTGGTAGTGCTCATTTTACCTTCTTGAAGACTAACCACTCATTGGCACATTACAATAATTTATATTTTATTGTGTTGATACATGCATGCCTCACTGAGTAACTAAGAAGGATTTACATCATTTCCCTAGTTGGTGGTCTGTTCTAATGAAAACCGACCAAATTACGTTGTTTGATTCCCCAATCCGAGACTGAACATTAATATGCCCGCTAACTAGTTTTGGAGCCAATTTGAAAGGTATTTGGTTCGGAGGGGTTGTTGAGTAAAGGGGAATGTAAATGGGGCGCAGTGAAGGGAGGCAGTTAGATTTATCCAGTTTGCCAGGGACTCTGAGGGAAGAATACAGAATAAGTCGGTGGAAATGTCAGAGGCTGCCTCTGGAAAAGCTGCACTGATGTAAGAATTAAAGCAATATTAAACAAAATGTACCTTTTGCAGAGCTTCTGTAACAAACAAGCAACATTGACCAATGTCTCTTGGGTATGTTTAACAGATCCAGACTATCCAAAATTACAACTCTATTACAATATTTTTTGCCAACATAGAAAAGCACATAGTAAGGGTCTGTTATTTCACCCTTGCTATGATTCAGCATACACACTATAAAGTACAAAGTACAAAGTACGTAAGTCAGAGAGTGAGATGAAACCAGAGAAAGAAACATACAAAAAAAGAAGACATCTGAATTTATTTGAGTAGGCCACATTCTCATTAATCCCCGGTTCTCCAGCTTCCAGCTCTGTCTCCTTCCTCTGCTTATAGAAAAGAGGCCTTTTATCTCCATACATCATGTAGAAGGTTGCCAGAGTGTCTTGGGTGCATTAATGGTGCACTATGCGGTGCCTTACTTTGTGCAGTGCAGTGCATTTTCTATGCATATTAAAGTGTGTAAGTGTGAAGCACTGTGCCTATTCATGGATGTTCATGGATGTTTTGTCTGCTATGTTTTTTTACTTTCATTCATGATGCTACACCGTTAATTTGGTTCATGTTAAATAATCACACAAAAAAAAAAAATATTTTCCACATCGAAAATAAGGCAAAAACAAGTCGCCATCATTTTTAAATTAATAATGAGACTAGGCTATCCAATTTGTTGAAGGAAGTGATAAGGTGTGTTTTTTTTTCCTTTATAGTATCAGACTCTTTTCTCTGGGTCCCTCCACCCCTGTCAACTCTACCTGATAAAACACACGGGCAGCTAGAGATAGCACGCTACTGAGTGGCTCGCAAACTTGCTCTTGCCTATTGGTCCTCTGCTCCTTGGTACTTAGCGCAAGAAAATGAAAGCTGATAAATGTTGTGTATAGAGCATCCAGCTGTGCCTCAAATTAACAAATACAAGCAGCACCAGTACTCTTATTGCTATGACTATGAGAACACATTTCACTCTTATGATACTTTGACCTTTGAAGGTCATAATCATAGTATTCATATCGTACAGATGGATTCAGACTCACCAAGTGACCAGCAATCTACCTCAGTAATAATGTCACAGTATTAGCATTAGTATAATACTACTGTAATACTACTACTACTAATACTATTACTACTACTACTAATAATAATACTAATACTGCAACTACTACTACTGCTACCACTACTAGTAATACTATTACTACAACTACTATGAGTACTGCTACTACTATTAATAATAATGATAATAACGTGGAACACTGCAATACGGGTTACATTATTATTACATGGTTGTTTGGACACGTATACATAATAGTCTGTATAAGTCATCCATTGGTGTTTTCATGAGTACTGACATGTGTCCAATATATCTTCAACTTTTTGAAATGATAATCTTAAAATCTACTTTCTTGATTTACATTTGGCATGCCACTCAAGCATTGGCTATCTTAGGAGCAACAGAAATGCCATTGGAGTAATATAGCTGTAGTTGGTGGAAGGGGAAATGACTGATGATGCTTCTAGGCTAAAAGGGGGGGAGGCAATCAATGTATTTAATCAGTAACTGCAAATTGGATGAAAATGGGAATATGGATAGATCCCCCCCCCATTACACATGTAAAGTAAACAGCTTAACTGAATTATTCTCATCCAAAATGATGACAATAATCACTGATCGTTTTGCACATTTTGGAAGGCGACTAAATGGACTAAATGTAAAAGTTTTTATGTATCTCTATGTAAGATTGACTGTAAAATTTGATTGCATTTTGCCTTTAGTTTCTGAGTTCTGTGCTCCTTTTTTTCAGTCCTGTACTCCCACTCGACTGAATCGACTGAATAAACTCGTGAGCTGCCAGCTTTGCCTCTTTGTTTGAGTTTTTCCTCAACAACATGTAGTTACAAAAGAGGAGTTGCTAGCACCGAACCACTTTCGTGTTTTAAGCAAAGAAATTATGAAATTGCTTTTTGACCATTATGGTTGCAACATTTTGCACAGGTATATGTTAACAAAAGGGGGAAATCAAAGAACAAAAAGAATAAAGGAAAAAGGAATAGAAAGAATTTGTTAAAAAATGGACTAAATGTCAACAGCTTCTCATTGGATGAATCACAAAATCACAAATTGCTACAAAAATTAACATTAACAATTAACAGTTCTATAGGCTACAGTAGCTGTAATTTAAGACAACAATTCAAAGAAGCATTAACTGATTTCCTTTTCTTCTTTAGAGTAAGACATCAGTTATCACTTTGCCTTTGATCACCGATGAGTAGGATTCATTTGAAAGAGTTATTGCAACCGAACACATTGCAGACTGTTTGTAGTGACGTACAAGGCCCCTAAGCAGAATTACATGCAGCCCTTCTTAAAAAAGATTGCGTCCCTAAATGGGAACCCAAACATTAGAAAGCTGTACAGGGACCTGCATGCAGTGGGTGTAAGAAGGGGGATCTTTTCATATGGCTTACTGTCACAACCGTGCACCTGTCTCCCCTTATGTTTTCCTGTGTTTCCCATTCCTCCTGTGTTCCATGTCCCTGGTTTTGTCTCTCTCTGTGTTTGTATGTGTGTGTGGGCGTGTGTGGGTGTTCCTGTCCTGCCGCCTTCCTGGGTCCTACACTCCTCTCCGCTATCGGCTCATCAGCTCCTCAGCCAACACACCTGTTTTCCATCAGCTCATCAACTCCCCTGCTTATCAACCCCGGCTTTCCTCCCACTCAT
>OOFE01046446.1:0-17927 GCA_900323365.1 Monocentris japonica
CGGGCCGGACGGCGGCCTCATCCTCCTCCAACAGCTTCACGGCTTGCCGAGGGATGTCGTGGACCCCGTCCGAAACAAATGCCCTCATCGCGGTCTGGGGCAACGAGAGACTGGCCGAGGCGAGGATGCAGCAGCTGGAGGTCGCAGGTACCGTGTTCTCCGGTAAGGCCCCCGGTCCTGCCATGTACGAGCGGGTCTCCAGAGCCTTGGCAGAGCTGGGTTACGAAAGGACTCCGTCCCAGTGCAGGGAGAGGATGAAGGTAAATATGGGGCTCAATATGTACCCTCCTGCATCATCAGGACCACTACCTGTAGCTTTGTGACTGAACTTGAGCTGCTAACGGTTGATGATGTGAGTTATGTTGCCTGCAGTGCAGATTCCTGGGTTGTGGGCTCAGGATATCAGTCCAGTCACATTATAAGAGGCCTTGATGTTTGCCTGACGTGCAGCAAAAGCAGACTTTTAGTTACCGGCGCACTACATGCAAGTACCAAGTCTCGTGCGAGGGTGCCAGTCTGTTGACATTGACAAATGTATATGTCTACTTTCCTAATGCCTTGTTACATCCCCTTTGCACAATGCTGTTGTTTGTCTCAGTTTACCCAAGCAGTTGTAGAACAGGGTTGACCCACCTTTTTAGCCTGATATATATCTATAAACTAAATGCTGAATGTATACAAATCATACTAAATTGTGTCAAAGTCATGTAAGATATGTGAAGATAGGGTCTTATTAATTTATATTTGTTTATATTGGTGCCATATGAGGGTCACAGTTGACCCAACTTTTAATTGCCACCACATCATTTGTCTCAAGGCCTACAAGTCCTTCTTTAACCCGTCTCCTCCTCTTCGTCACCTGTTCGCAATCAAAGTGGCCGTCAGAAAAGGGAGCTATAGCCTTGTGTTAGAGCTGACACGGTTCCAAAAATCCCAAGTTACTATTCCTAATGTTAGAAAATTCCTAAGTAATGTTTTTTTAAGCCCATGAGACAAATTGAAATGGCGTGATCACTGAATCTCAATTCTGAGGTCAAGTGCCAAAAATGAGAAATGACAAATTCAGCAGTATCTCACACATGTTCCCCAGGCTATTACCTCAGAGTCTGCATGTATGTAGTAATTGTACGGTGTAGTCCTTCTGGGTCTTCAGCGGTGTGCACAAACCCTGAGTCAAAGTTCAAAGGGCATACTGTGCACTCACTTATAGTAAGCTTATATTAAGCACTTATACTTATAGTGTAGCCAAATTGCAATACAATGAAACGTGAGCGCCCCAAGCCCTGCTGTGAATAAGTAGCCTGCAATGCTCGATATGAAGCTAAGCAGAAACATGTACATATCACCAGCCTGTGAATAGATCGTATCTCCTCCCATGTCGCCCAGACGCTGCGGCGTTGCTACAGCCGCGTGAAAGAGCACGGCATCGGCAAGAGGAAGAGCAGCTACTCCATAGAGCAGCTGGAGAAGGTGTTCGGCCAGGGAGGCTGGGACTCCCAGAGCTGCGCGCCAGTGCTCATCAACAGCAGTGGTCTCTATCAGGAGATGGAGTCAGACGGCAGCACCCTGGAAGACTTCTCCCAGGAGGACTGGTGCAACCAGGTGCTGGCCTCGGCCTTCCAGGAGGGAGACATGGAGGCTGGTGAGTGAGTGTTTGTGAACAGTACACAGGTAGCGTTAATTGGCGCAGGAACAGCAGCATTTGAACTTTTGTTGTGTTTCTGCTCCCCTCTTTTCTCCAGAAGAAATACAGGTGCCTAAAAACAGAGTTCTACAGATTCAAGCAGAGCTATCAGAACAAATGCAGTAAGTCAAGTTTGTCAAAGGAATCTTACCTTGGTCATGACATGACATCAAACGCATCATGGAGGACACAAGAACAGACAAGAACACATATTGAGAAAGACCTTATGTATTGACCAGTATTGGTTTCAGAAATCTTCATAAATATGTTGTATTTTTTTTTTTTGTCATTAATGTATTTTTGTTTTCCCGCAGAAAAAGGGACATGATGCAGAATGTGATGCGCATCCTGGAGTCGGTGCAGCTGAAATGGGAGCACTTCCAAACGTGGACCGAGTTCTCGCGGCTGCACCTCTCTAACAAACTGGCCATCTTTGGCGTGGGCTACAACACGCGCTGGCGCGAGGACGTGCGCTACCACTACGCCGAGATCAGTTCCCAGGTGCCGCTGGGTAAGCGGCTCCGCGAGTACTTCAACCCAGAGAAGCCAGAGGGCCGCATCATCATGACCAAAGTTCAGAAGATGAACTGGAAGAATGTCTACTACAAGTTCCTGGACATCACCATCAGCGAGGCACGCTGCCTGGAGCTACACATGGAGGTGGACTGGATCCCGGTAACCCAGTCCAGGGTGGCGGGCTGCAGCAATGGCACGTGCCACTATCTCCTCCCTGGGGACATTCCCAAGACATACGGACTCTATGCTGTTGGCTATGAGATGCTGGCGTCCTCTAACCACACCACTCAGATGTCGCCCCGGGGCAAAAGCCAAGACCATAGCTTACCTCAGTTCGAGTTTGAGTCGGAGAGTGTGGCAGGGAGCCATGGTGATGGTGAAGGAGCAGGGATGGGTGACAGGACTGGGGCTAAAGTCACTTACTGCTACCTGGGCATAGCTGAGGATAGGACCCTACAGCAGTGTCTGTTCCAGCACTTTCAGGGTTCTGGCAAGCACTACGGCCGTAGGGATCCCTCCGCTCTTACACGTTTCCTGCAGGAGAACTGTCGCGGTGGCGTCAGGGGTCAGGACGGGGGAGGAGGCGAAGGCTCGTCTCAACATTTGGCCATTTACGTTAAGTTCATCGAGGTGGAGCTGGACTTCCTCTCTGCAGGCTCGCTGGTGGAGTGCCTAGAAATTGCCATCGGCTATTCCTTAAAGTATAACAACAAAGAGACTTTGTAACTACCGCTCAGTGTTTTGAACTCGCCTTGGCAAAACAATCTAGTTAACAAGTGTTACAGCCAGCAGGGGGGCATGAAGGGTGACGAGTTCTGTGTGCTGCGTAGCATGGATGTGTGCAAGAATCCTTCGAATCATTTTTGCAGCCTTTTCAGCCCTCTTGACACCATTAGACTCTAATCAAGGCCAATCACATGAAGACGCACAATGCAGCAAATGCTTTGGATACAAACATGGGAACACTGGCTATTATAAGTATTACAATGTATTACAGAGATGTGACATTCAAGAAGTATGTACTCATTTACGGCCGGTATGTGCACTACAAAGGTTGCGCTGTTCGTCTGGTGTAGATGAATATTGCCTCATCAGGGAGTGAGGGGTTGGCAAGGTGACGACCGCAGTACGCACCCGTCTACCTCAGTAGGATGTAGCGACCGCGGCGGCAGGGGGACCATAGCGTGTACTTGTTCTGAAACTGCCTTTACTTTGACTGTTGAGGTCTGGCTCTGTATTCACAAAGCATCTAATGGCTAATTTCATGCTTTGCATTTTGCACGTTCAACAGGACTGCACCCATGGGTGGGCATCAGCAGGTCGACGCCACAAAGGCTCTCGTCACAGGTGGCCAGCACCTCCCAGCTATTTCAATTGCCCCACAGTCTTGCAGATACCTCAAAGACTCAAAAAAAAAAAAAGATACTCTGCGTGCACACAGGTTTAAGTACTGATCTAGGACCAGTCAGGTTATATGACTATAAGCTCCAGAGGTAAACTCTCCCTAGACCAGGATTCAATTTGGATACTTTATGAATATGATTCCTGAGGTGATGTGCAATGTGCCAGGAAAGGAGTGTGTAGGTGAAGAGTTCCAATGGATTATGAACCCATGGAACGAATCCGTATTGAATCTGTCTATGTATAGGAAATCTACCTTATATATCTATATAATATATATATTTAAGAGTATTGATGTTCTTGAGCATTCCAGCTTTTTGCGAAACTTGCAACATTAATTTGTTCAGGTATATATGACTATGATATTTTATATTATTTTATTTGTTGACACTTACGTCTTGTATGTAATTGTTTCGAGGTCACAGTCTTGTATGTTTACATGTTTTGAAAAACAATAAATGGGGCACTCACCATCATTTGCCACTCACTGGTGCGTTCGTTGGCGCAGAGGGACAGTGGGCGGTGGATCGAGTTCTGAAACTGAGAGGACAAGTACAATTGGCCTTTTAAGCTGGGGCCTGAAAGGTAGCTGGTATATCTGTGGCACAAGAAGATAAACTCCACCTACCCTGTGGGAATTGAGATATACTGAGATATACTATCTTAACCTGTTTGGCTCACACAACAGAGGTTTTCTTTCTGTTTCACTTTCTATCATGAGGTGAAGGAATGTAACATTTTAGCAAAGCTGCATTTCTTAATTGTGGTAGCTGTGTGTGCCCAGACCTGGAGGAAATGTGTCATTCACCAGTGTGGCCAGAAGATGGCAGTAGCTGGCCATTACTGAAAATCCAATCATGGTCCCAAGTAATGTTCCTGTAGAAATGACTTTGTAATCTCCTTTTTGAGAAAGCAAGTCTATTGAGACCTGCTTAGAGAGACATTTATGTTATCCATTTTATTCTCCAATCTCATAAATCATTTGCCGCTACACTTTTGAGTATCTTATCACCTAATGACGTTTGAAAAAATGAAAAAGATTTTAAATCTGGCACTGACCTTTATTGGCCGCAAAGGCAGGAACTAAAAAAAAAAAAAAAAAGTTGTTTAATTTTCTATTACGTAGTACCAGGAAAAATAAAAGATCATCGTTATCAGCCTTTTGCCATTAAAGCAATAGATTTATAACTCATAGCTCAGACTGCGTTGCCTCTGTCAGGCTGTATTGACCGTCCACAGTGAGAAGCAGCAAATCGTGTTTTTGAGTGGAAGCTGCCATTCAATAATTTGCCCACATCCCACTGCGTCATGGGTGAATTGTTGTTTGCATTGTTGTCAGAGAAACCATATTAGCACAGTCGAGCATAGGAGGTCTATTAACTGTATTAACTATTTGCTATTTCTCAAGGGCTTAATAACCATTTAAAGCAAGGAGGTCTTTAGTCTTTAAACCAGCTCTACGGTATCTGGGGCACTGGTGACAACTGCAAACCTGCAATAATACCAGGGATCGTTTTTTGCAGGTTTATTCAGAGTTCCACAAGCATGCAGCCTAGAGTATGTAATGTGAGATAATGTCATCGTAAAGACAACAGATCACTGATTAAGGTATCTTGGCACTCTTCCCCATGCTTTCATTTAGGCAGATTATCAAAGTTTCAGCTACACACCTCAGTTGTTCCTGGTTAGGGTGAGGGGAGAACATTTTATTAGTACAAATAAATGGCAATTACTGTTCAACTCGAGAACGTCTAGGATGGAGTACTTGTAATGCCCACAATTAAGAGCATAGGCGACATGGTACTTGGGGCAAGTATTTGCACTGAAATATAAGCTACAAGTCATTTACACTGAGGGTTCAACATGTTCTTGAAGAAGCAACCCATTGAGTTTCCACCCCGGCACCAAATCCAGAATATTATCCTAAATTGGAAAAGTCCCTGGAAAACCCTTACTGAAAACCAGCCTTGATTTTCAGTAATAGTAACATTGTCCAGTCATCTTATATTGATTTTTCACTTTCTATTGATACCTGCGTACCACAGACCTTGGTTTCACGTCTCGCCACATATGTTTAGAGCTTTTTTTTTTTTTTAATTTATATTAGCAGTCCAGAATCCAGTATCATCCTCAGCCCTGGTCAAATTTCTTTGCACCAAAAAAAAAAAAAAAATAGAGGTATCTTGACATTTTTTCCCCTACTCTGAATGCAGCAGATTTCAGCCAGAGGCCCAGATGCAATTTGCAGCAATACAGCAAAATCTCACTCCAATAAGGATCGGGCCTTGTTTCCTTGGATTTAATCACAGGAATAACCCTTGTTCACCTCTCATAATTGACAGTCCCCCTGCATTAGCCTCACCTCTGTTGCTGAGGCAACTGGGCAACCTAAGAAAATGAAATAAGGGGGTCTGCCTACCTCTGGGGGCTCAGGCTAGTCCATATTTTGACATCAGGGGTAAGCTCACCTTGGGAATTCACGTCAAGCTGAGTCAAGTCTGTTTCTCTGCTCTCAGACCCACACTTCTTCACATGTGATAGAGCATGAGCTTGGGATTTTCAAGGGGAGAAAGGAAGAAAAGAGATGGAGCTTTTCTTGTACGGTTTTATTGTTGAGGAAGCTTGAGCGAGGGCATTTAAAATTGGCAAGTTGCACACAAGTAAGCCTACCTAGAATATCCCGTGAAACCTTTTTTTTAATCACAAGTCACTTTTTTTCATATTTTTATTCAGGAAATTGAGACATTATATAGTATTATATATTATATGATATTATATTATAAGTATATCAGGAGTTGATCATACTTTAGGTTTTACAATATGTCAACACAAACGCCAACCTTTAAGAATAATAAACAGTAACAATACTAGTAATTACAACAACAAAACACTGGTAGTACGGGCTATTCGTATATGATATATATATCTTTATTATTTCATCTATATGTTGTATTATTCTCAATATGATCGGTTGTAGTTGGTGGTGTTCTCTTGAGTACTCTCCATTTGTGTTATTCGTATCTGCCGCTATATCCTATTCTCTGCTGCTGCAACGACGCGGTTTAAGTTTCATCCGATCTAATATCACTGTGGTCGTGAAAATCTGCAGTAGTATAGTAAGTATATTTCAAAACTAATTTATGAAAAGCAGCTTTTGCACCTGCACGTAACCGTGGGACACGGCAGACAGGTGTAACTCGGTGGCTGCGTAAAGCTAGCGAAATACCTCCAGACAGTACAGGAAGTACATTTATTCTACCTTCAAAATGTCTTATTTCGCAACAGAATCTTCGCAGCGACGCTCACTAAAATGTTTTAATTTGAAGGTCATAACCGGAAGTTTTATATTTCATTCTGCCCGGCAGCGCAACGGTGACTGGCTGAGGTGGCAAGGCTCTCTCTCTCTCTCTCTCTCTCTCTCTCCTCTCTCTCTCTCTCTCTCTCTCTCTCTCTCTCTCTCTCTCTTCGGGTCTTGCTCTATGTCTCTCTGCCTCGCTCTCTCTCTCTGAAAAGGACACAGGATGACAAGTTGCATAGTTGTACTCGCTGCGGTCACGGTAAGGAAACAAGTGCAGATGCAGCCAAGCCTAAAGAGGAGGAGAAGAAGAGTCGTAGAAGACCTTCAGTGTCGGAGGTGCTGATACAATTTTACACCTCACTGCAAAGTGAAAAAAAGGGGATTCCTGGCTGAGGATAATAAGGCTTCCATATTTCCTCACCTGAAGGTACCCTTACCTTACCCAGCTAATGTGTCTGCTTGGAGACTGAAGGAAAAGCACTTGACAGACTTGAAGCGCTTTGCCTGAGGGGAAGTAGAGCTCATATATAACTGGGTGAAGAACAGGAGCGTCGGGTAACTGCGGCTGCTGAACCATGGAGGTCTATACTACTTCGAGGAAACTTTCTTTGCTGCCATTTACCTTTCTGTTGGGGCTGTCAGGTCAGTCGTGAGCATTGTTTACTTTATTTATTTATTTATTTTTTTTTTACGTTTCTTGAAATGTACTTGATATTGGTTTTGTGCTTTGTTGTCACACCGTCTCATCCCATCTCATAACTTACTGCAAAAACAAAAATGCATTTCGTATGTACTTCAGAGTGTTCAATCACAAATTATACAAGAACTGGTCCTAAAAATGAATGAATGTGTACAAGTAAGTGACAGTCATTCGAAATATAGGCAAATACAAATACAGTTTTCTTCCTATGCACATATATATCAGCAAGTATTTCCAAAATATATTTTTAGCTACTCAAACTATATCTCCAGTGAATGCTATCCACATGTATAAGTACATTTTGCCCAATTCTTGTATATTTTGGAACATATCTCTGTCTTCAAGTACATGTGAAATGTATTTCTTTTTGAACAGAATGGGCTTAAAAACATACCGACACACTTCATAATAATAACTATTTAGGAAATGACAGTAGAAGGTGAGCCAAATAATATCTGTTCCTCAAGGCTTGATATGCATGCATGAGGATGAAGGGGTGGATTTAAAGTTTGTTTTTCACGGGGTTTTGAAACAAGTGTGTTACACATGATTATGTCTTCCAGGGAAGAATAATCCCTTTATAGCAGCTGCAACACTGGCTCAGTAGTCACTCTCTCTAGCAATGTATTAAACTCCTACTTTTACTGATAGCTGTACAGTACACGCAGCCTGCTTTCCCCCTGCCATCTTTTTGATTTAGAAATTGGGCCACGGTACAGCGGGAGTGTTTCACATCGAGAATTTCTAAATCATGAATTGTATTAAGTGAAAATTCAGGTAATGATCGTAAGACCATTTCTCCAAATGGTGATAGTAGCTTTAAAGGGTCATTCCTTTCGTGTGAATGGTCAGTCGGATAGTAGATTTTAGATTTGGCAAAGGCAACATGTCTCTGAAAGAAAATCATCCATTAGTATTAAAGGATTGCTTTCCAGAACCATGAAACATAACAAACTAGGAATTATCCTTTAAAGTTAGTGAGGTGTGTTTTGGGCTGGTGACTGCTCTTTTATTTTCCCGGCAAGACGTCAAATCAAGCGGGAACTTCTTATTTTGCCTTAATTTGTCCTAGGCTGCCCAAGCCTGTGCTTTTGAGCGCTGTTGCCAAAACAATCACATGTGCTGACACGGGCAATCTCAGTCTCGCTTGTTTCACCCTCAGGGAGTGGTGTTGCCTCAAAGTGATTTCCCATTTTTACCATTTAGAAACCTGTTTAGTTATTTCAAGTGATTCCATGACGCACTCTATCCTCAACCCATGCCTCAAATAGTGACAATGGTCTTCTGGAGTATTTCACACGAGGCAGTGATTCATTATTACGATGCAACAATAACATACAACAACGGTAGCTGACCTTGACCTCAGCATGTGACTCACCATCAGCCCCTCTGCAGGTGTGTCCTGAAACACTGAGCGGTCAAGATTCAGGGAGGAAATGGTCTTGAATAGCAGCCTGTGGCAACAGGAAAGCTGGAAGCTCCTTGAGTCTCCGTATTGTAATGCATTAGAACAGGAAGTGAGCGGCCGTCCTTCGACAAACAAGGCCTCATTCGGTGTCTCAGTCAAAAGTCAGAAAGAACCAGTGATCTCAAATCGTAATGGGAATTAGATATGGGTACAAATATCTCTGTTGTCGCTACAGAGATGTCAGAAAGTGTGTCTGTAAGAGTGTATTGTTCTGAAACTCTCTTATGAAGTCAACTAACGCAGTTAATAACTTACTAATGTAAGTTATTACCTTAATAATAACTTACCTGGCATCAGGGGAGTTAACTTCTGCTTGACTGACACAAGGTTTGGATAGTAACAGATTACATAGTACGGTATATATATATATATATATACCATATATAGTAGGTATGATCACTGGTGAAAATAAGCAAGTTAACAGGGTGAGGTCACTTCAAGTGTTCCAATGTGGCCCCGTGGGAAAATGAATGTTGTCCTATGTTCGATTCATTGGTACTTTCAGGCTTTGAATGTGGCGTTGGACTTCTGTGCTTTCCTCTTTTGCTGTATCTCACTCATGGGTTGTTTCTGTTGGAATTAATCCATTGCCTGCATGGCAGTTCAGGGTGCTCCTCGGTCTCCCAAACCCATTAAGATTGTATAAGTGAAGTCTCACTTGGATCAACTCGTTTGATTGCATTAGGCTCGGTTCAATAGGCTAACTATGGCCTGCATTCTAATTGATTGACTCGACTTCAATGAATTTGCCTCCACTGCCACTTGTTCTTTAGGCAAGATACTTTTTTTTTTTTCTGAATCTCATTGCTGATGAGAAAGACAATGTTATTTCTCCCTTGCCGCTGGATGTGCATATTACATCCTTGTTTTCTTCTAACCAAGAAGTTGTTCATTGATCTGCCTGGATGAAGCTCTCTCAAAGAGAGATATAAAGTCTTTCAGGTCAAACTGTGAGTCAGGCAGGTATGCCCAAACAGGAGTAGAATCACTTTTGATTGGTGCCCAGCTCTCCGATAAAATGAACAATGTGTCATGGAAAGAGCCACTAGTTCTGTATGTGCATCAGCATGTGTGTGTGTGTGTGTGTCTGTCTGCGCTCACATGTGCACACCCAATAAGCGGCAGCGGAGGTTATTGGCACCTTTGTATTTTATGCTGTTAATGTGCAATATCTTTCAGTCTTCACACTTTTAATGGTTTCAAAATTGAAAAGTGGCCATGGCCATGATTATAAACACCCTTTAGAACAATTCCAATTGATTTTGTTGGAGGAAATAGATTCTCATTTCCAGTGTAATTCGACTCACCTGTGACAGGTTGCAAGTCATGATTTAAAGTCACCACTTCTTCATTTTAAAGTGATAAAACTGTCTCTTCTGCTTCCCTGGTCGTCTGTGAAAATGGTGAAGGGAAAAGAACGTTACGCGTTCACAAGGCTATAAGGCCGTAGTTCTCAAACTTTTTTGACCAGGTACCACCTCTCATAAAACCAAAGCATTCAAGTACCACCTACACACTACTATCTCACAGAAGTTTGGAAATGGGACAGACGATGTAATGTCCAAAATACGATTCGGGCATCTGACAAACACGCTCTTTCATGAATTAGCTCTGAATTTGTCCATTTAGTTAAGAGAATTATCACTTGATTAAAAGCTCTATTCCCGTTACTGTTTTAACAGTTGCCTTTAATGTTCACTCCACTTCCACTCTCACGATTAGTTAGCTTTCTTTCTGTAGCTAGCCTGCTAACACTACACCATGGGCTTCACAAAGCCTGCCCAACGTACACCGTGATTTGCCAACGCAAAGAAGTTACGTCACAACGTCGATTTGGGAGTACTTTGGGTGCGCGTGTTTTGAAACCTAATGTACTCCGTATGACTGAATTTGTGCTTTTCATACAACAACGTCGCCTTAACAACAAAACACCGCCCATTCAGGCTAGCCCGGAATCCAAAAGTGATCCACCATTTAAACTGCTCCCTCTGCAGCGGGGATGTGGTTCTGAATGATGCAAAGCTATGCCTTTTCTTGAAGTAGGCGTCATTGCCGAGAGAAACTGTTGCTATTGCCCGTACCTTATGTCTATCAGACACCACGGGCCCATGCAAGTAAAAGTGTATCCAACAAATTCCCAGCGTCGTCCTGCGTACCACCAGGTGGCGTTCTGCGTACCACTGGTGGTACGTGTACCTTAGAGAACCACTGCTATAAGGCATCTCTAGAGACCTTGGTATTCCTGTTTCCACAGTTCACAATGTTATTAAGAATTTCGCTGCTCATGGAATTGTTAGGAATCTCCCAGGATGTGGAGGTAAGAGGAGAATGAATCTCAGATGTCATCGAAGGTTGGTGCGAGGCATTAAAAAAAAACCTCACGACATCCAGAGATCTCAAGGCTGACCTGAAGAGGTCTGGGGTAATGGTTTCAGCCCATATCATTGCCAGACACTGAACCTTTAGGGCTTTATGGTTGGAGGCTCCAGTACCAGGGCTGCTTTGCTGCCTCGGGTACTGGACGTCTTAAACGTATTAAGGGCATCATGAAATCAGAAGATTACCAAGGCATTTTGGAGTGAAATGTGCTACCCAGTGTCAATGGGTGTCAATCGAAGGTCATGGGTCCTCCAGCAGGACGATGACCAAAACACACACCCAGGTATGGTTCAACAGAAAACGTTGGACTGTTCTGGAGTGGCTAACGAGGAGTCCTGATCTCAATTGAGAACCGATTGTGAGACCTGAAATGCTCAGTTGGTCAAAGGAATCCTTCAAACACTGAAGAACTGGAGGGTTTCAAAAGAAGAGTGAGAGAAATTGCCAGCAGAAATGTGCGGGAAGCTTATTGATGGTTACAAGAAATGTCTAGAAGCATCATCATTGCCAAAAGGCTGTGCAGCTAAGTATTAGATAAGGGTGACAATAATCATGGCCATAGCCACTTTTCAATTTTGAAGCCATAACATATTTTTTTATATTTCTATCCTTATTGTTTGATCATGTGCTGTTAAATACTGCTGATGAGCGTGTGAAGACTGAAAGTTGTTTCCATTTCTCATTATTTCAGAAGATATTGTTCATTAACTGCATAAAATGCAAGTGTAACAATAGTCTTGGCCAGAAGTGTACCTCTCAACCAACCATCGTGCAAAAACTCTTCTATTCTGGATGCACCATCTGGCAGAAGAACGTCTTCATTTGTCTTCCAGGTGGGTCCTACGATGGACCTTACTTATTTAACAAGGTCAATCCATACAAGCTTCAAAGGCTCCATTGGGATAGGGGAGAGCTGCGCTGCCACCACTGATTTTCTCTCTGGAGCTCTCAGTGATTTAGGATAGTGAGTGAGAGGGTGCAAGCCTTATTTTTAGCCACATGTATTATTTTAACACAGGGCCACTCAGGGCAGTGGTCCTCCCCCCTTCAAAACATGTCTTAAAGCTTGACATACTGTATCTATATACGACGATGTGACAACACTTGTTTGTTTCCTGTTCTCCCTCCCTATTGTTCACTTGTCAACACTACATCCCAGAATATAACCCGCGATCCCCAAAGGCTGCCGATGGGAGGGCCTTGGAATGCAATTTGTTCAATTTACAACAACTATGGCCTTATCTCTAATTGCCTATTTCTTAGAATAATACCAAATGGATGTGCGGCAAAGCCCCTCTCTGCTTTGAGCCGGGATTACAGCAGTTTGAAGCCTGCGGTCCCTACATGCATCCCCAGCAACTGGTGCAATTTTGATTTGAGGAAGGAGATTGAGGGATTTATCGGTACACACATAATGACATAGAAATACAACGGCTCACTTTTGGCCGGCGATTTGCTGTCCAGTCATCGGTCCAGGCAAATGTACTGCTTGTAATCCTATGTATTTACACCCACTTGCACTCCGTACAAGGCTCAGGACAACAAGCCAAGATAGAACCTGTAGTTCATCTTCACAGTGACACGTTCGGTTTTATAGCTCTTAATCACCAAGGGTCTGAGTCTTGAGCGATTGTGATTTCACTGCAATTAAGACACAGGTCATGTAAACACCTTAATTATATTACTTTCATTGAAGTCATTTTCACAGGAGTGGAGCACTGCAATATTTACTGCATTTTTGGAGGGCCGATTGGCCATCTACCGTACTCACTCTAAGCCCGTCCAGAAGAGGTTTCATGAGTTATACTTCATTCCCAACATTCATTGAGTTGATCATTTCTATAGGTACTATTTTTTAACTATCCAATGTTCATACTTTTGTCTCAATGCTGGATAAATTGCGGGAAAGCTGCACGAGAAAAACATTAATACAGTGGGAGCGATATGACTAGTTTATGACAGTATTGAGGGATGAGGGACGCTGCTTGTAACCTGTAAGTGGAGGAGGCACATTCAGGCAATAATCACACGCATGAAAATAGGAATTTTCAAATTATCCTCATTGTTAAACTTAGAGAAATAATTACATTATTGTGTGCGTGTAATCGTAGCCATTGAGACCTATCCACTAGCCAGTGTCCCTGCCAGGACATGCTAGGATGGGCTTTCTGTGATGTCCCATCCCCATCCCTGGTCCCTGAAGGTCCAGGCCTCCTCTCAGGGGTCATGAGAAAGGCACTGGGCGACTTTCCCAACATCCGTCCCTGGCCTGGGGACTCTCTTAAAGGCACAGACACATGCTTCCCCTTCCACCTCTTCTTCCTTATATATCTTTCTCTTCTTCTTCCTTCTCGCTCTCTTTCTCTCACCCTCCCCTGCTCCCTCCTTCCTGAACAGGAAGTAGGCAGTGCCAGCCTCCACACAGCGGCAGACCAAAACTGCTGTATATGGGCGTTCGCATTTCTTGCCCCATGAGTGATTGACGCCTGTTTAGATGCCTGCAAGTTATGATAGAAATCTCTTGTGGACAATAAAACATGGTATTGTTTTGCATTAGGGCTAGAGTTATTAGAGTTATTCCCTGCTGATGTTTGCTTCTGGCATTTTACAGTCAATACTCAGCAAGGCATTATATTCCCTCTCCGGAGAATCCAAATGAATGCCAGAGATACAGTATATTTATAGCAATGTTATCGTGGCTTTCGAAGGGGATGTCCCAAATCATGATAATGGCATGTCCTGCTGAATTACATACACAATGCAAGACTGCAGCGTCAGACTCATGCTCAGCGCCTAATTTAAGGTTGCCCGTGAAGCTAGTATAGCAAGGCATTGGCAGTACACTGGCTAATGACTATTTACAGCAAAGGGAGCCACTGGAGGCTTATCAGGTGGCTCTTAGGGGCAGTCTGGCTGCTTCGCTGGCTATTCTCCCTCTTCCCTCAGCCTCATATGTTCTGGCAGGCTGCTGATGTCAGACCCACCCCTTTCCTATCGCCCTCTGGACAGGCAGTATAGTGGCTGATAGAGTGCTCAGCTAATGCTACCTAGCAGCGCACAGCTACTGCTACCTTCAAATACTGTCAGAAATAGCTTAATTTTAAGTTGAGCGCACATGAGCAATCCCAACAAAGTGGGAAATACTGGAAAAAGTGGAAATTTTCTGGAACGCCGGAGTTGCTGAGATGAGACATTTAGGAGGCGGAGAGCATGGAAGCTTTGTCAACAACAGATGGTTGAAGTGATGTATTATACAACACCTTTTGGTTAATAAATTAATTAAAACATCAATTGCATGCCTGATGCACATTTCCCCTTCTTCATTCTGCTGCTGTCGTACTTCCGTACTTCACAGTAGGAGCTTACAAAGACCACTGGCAGGGTGAAAACCTTGCATCTCCAAACTCCTCAGGAACTAAGAAAAACAGCCTTGTTTTTTAGCATTAGCATTTAGCTAATGGGTCTTGAAGGGGATTTATAAGCCCAAGGGTCTTATAATAATATAACCCAACCTACAATTACCAAAATTGGAGTTGTGACAATGAGCTATAGCAATGCTAATGCTACAAGCTAACACAAAAACATGCTAAGCACAGCCTTGCCTCCCAATTAGCCACGACAGTGCTACCGCTATGAGCTAGTGCAGCTCGCTTGCAGTGCCGTTGACAGATGTTGCAGCCAGAATTCAACAACAATTACAACCGCATATCCTTCTGACCTCTCCTTCAATATAAAAAAGTAAATAAAGCCGCGGACAGACGGGAATTGAGGGCATGGGCTTAGACAAGCTCGACTACATCTGTGTTAAATCATCCTTATTTGGAGGTATTTGGGCGGGGGGTGCGGGGGTAGAGACTGATGCACTTGAGATTTCAGGGACATTGACATAATCCTGGTCCTCTTCTTGAAGTGTTTGGGCAGCTGAGAATCAGACCATGTCAATAAAATCAGCACTATATTTCTTTTTTCTCTTTATTTCCCTATTTCCCTCCTCAATACGCTACTATAAAATGCCCTGTTCTTCAATGAGCGTTGCAGAATCAGGCTTACGGTATGGTCTACAATGTCTTCTGGATAAATGATTGTGCATGATGTTGAAATAGCCAATGAATTTGCCTTTTTGAGAGTTATACATGGTGTAAAAAGGCTTGTTACCATTGTAGGCATACCTCACTGACACCAAGGGGTAAATTGAAAGCTTGTTTAGATATACAGTAGCTCAAATTGAAAGTAATTCAATGGAATATCCTCCCCTCTCTTACTGTGCTTGTGTCCAAATACTGTCTCTACAATCAAATGCTCATTTTCCTTTACAGATAAAAGAACGTTTCCACTAGCCAGAAATGTTGTGGTCAGGGATGTAGTGGATGGTGAAGTTTATCCGTCTCTTTATTTGTGGAATAGAATGTACCCAGTTTTTTTATCGTGGCATTCATTTGTGACTTGAATTCATACTATGCACGATACATACACACACACACACACACACACAAATAGACCCAGTCATTATATCACTTTGATACCTGTATGTGGAGTAAATCTCTTGTAGCAAAAGTATAATTACAAAGGCCCAATGAAATTGTGTACTTGTGTATGAGGTGGCATTGGCAGCAGGCAGCCTTGTGGAAAAAGTCATTACATCCACGCTATTAAGCCGGGGCCTTCAGGGCATCAGTGCTGTATTGGCGTTCTCACCGAGGCAGGGCGAGTGATGAAGAAGCGCCGTTGGAGAGACAGTAGGAGGCACAAGCAAGGTTTATGCCACTGGGTTCAGAGTAGCTCACACACCTTCAAGGAAAAAGATCCACCAACTGTTCAATACTGTATCATCACTCTGTGGTGTTCAATGCGTTCCAGGAGCTATTTTGTGATGAAAGTGTTGTAATTTCATGTTTTTGTTGTATCCACTTTCCCCGAACCAGCCTCGTCGGATTCAACATTTCCCAGAGAACTTGTTGCATTCAGCTGTGGGTTATATAGCATAGTAAGAACAAAAGAGTGAAAATGTACGCATCCCTTACTCAAAACCCAACATGCCTCGTAGCTGCATTGCATTCTGGACTATTGAGGCTACTGTCAGTGGAGAAATTGGTGTCACTTCTTCTTCTACGGATGGATTTCTCCCTGTGTGATTGTTGAACGTCGGTGCAAAATAGTGAGTCCTAGAAAGAAGCCGTTTGATTTGGAAGGGCTGACACCAAACCTAACTTACCAGTATGTTTTAGATAGCTGAACAGTATTCTGCTGTGAAACTCCATTGTAAAGGCACTGGAAATATCTGGATGTGACATTTGGCCAGTTATCAGCAGGAATAAGAAACATATACCACCAAACATCAAAATAGACCCAACAGGTTTTTTTTTTTAACTGTGTTAAAGTATTTTCGGGTGGATTTGTCCTTTAATATCTATTGTTGTCTACATGTGATCAGAACTGAGACTGTCATGTTACGAGACTGACTCTCTTACCAGGTCATCCTGTTGCCCTTAATTCTCTCATTCAGTCACTTACACACACGCACATATACGCAGAGACATCAATCACACCACAAATACTGTAACTTCCTATGGTGTCTCTCCAGTGTCAAAACTAATGTATGTATCTACTGTAATGTACTTCCTGGAGTCTCAATCCTAAAAGTCCTGTAACATCCAGCATGGAGGAACAGCCGCTCTATCGATCACGCTGTTTCAGAAGCTTGTGTCTGCGATGTTTGGGAGGGCAGGACCTCCTGCCATCTCAGTATTCACTCCATTATATCCACTCCTTTTCCCTCCTCTGCTGCAAAGAAGTCCATGTTAAGTCATGTAATATAGTATTGAGTCTCAAAACCTGCCATTGAGTCTTAAAATGTGCCAACGCAAATCACCTTGTTTCAAAGGATTTTCTGCATACTAGTGGAAAGATCTACCTGCCTTGTTTCTAGAAAATTCAGTGAAACTGCATTGGAAACAAGGGGAGTTATCTCACCCCACTGGCAGAATTTAAGAAAAAATCAGATTTTTATAAGATGAGCTGACACGATGGATATTGTTTGCAGTGTATCTCACCTTCATACCTCTCTGCTTCCTCTCCACAAATGTCTCTCTCCCTTTGTTTTTTTTTTTATCATCATCTCGTCTCTTCTCCCTCCTCCCCCTTGCCCTCTTCTTTTCCACTTCATCTTGCTGTCCACCCTCCTCCCCTCCTCCTCCTCCCTTTCATCCCCTCTCTCCTGAGGGCTGCAGCTCCGGCATCTCATCAGCATCAGCGTCTCAGGTCAGCCGAGAGGGTTGGAGCGAGGGGGCCTTGTTACACTAGAAGCAAGCACCCGCATTTCTCTGTCTGTGTGTGTGTGTGTGTTTGTGTGTGTGCATATGTTGTTGGTTTTTGCACACCTGTTGTGTGTATGTGTGTGTACATGTGTGCATATATGTGTGTGTGTGTCATCTGAGCCTTCACTCTGTAGCCCTGAGCCCCATATGTGTTTACTCTCCTCTCA
>OOFE01046447.1:0-14657 GCA_900323365.1 Monocentris japonica
AGGACCAGTGAATTTTAGCCTATAACAGGAGAATTTAGTTTAATTTAATTTAATTTAGTGACATGGTGTTGCACCCCATCTCTTAAACAAGGCATGGGAACACATGCAAACACTACAGGCCAATGGCATTTGTTGTTCTTGTGCAGTAAAATGAGGGGGAAAACACATCTTGCAAAAATGTGCCTCTCCATACATGCATGCACACTAAGTGAAGACAACATGCAAACAAACATGTACAGTACCACTGACAATGTATTTATAAAGCTTTGCATAGTTTTTTTATTTTCCTTCAGAGCATTTTCAAACAAATGGAGAAAATTCAGTGCCATTGCTACTCTCCCTAGGAGTAGGCATCCAGCAAAGATCACAGCAAGAGCACGCTGCATAATGGTCAGGGAGGTGACAAAGAACCCCCAAGGTAACAGCTGAGGATCTGCAGGCATCTCTTGAACTTTCTAACATCTGTGAAAAACACTAAACAAGAGTGGTGTTCGTGGGAGGATACCAAAGAGGAAACCACTGCTCTCCACAAAAAACATTGCTGCCCATCTTAAGTTTGGGTGTTCCACAAAGCTACTGGAACAATGGATATTTCCTCCTTATGTGGAAAGACGAGACAAAAGTGTAACTTTTTGGCAAAAGGGCACAATGCTATGTTTGGAGGAGAAAAAAAACACCGCATTCCAACTGTAAAACCTCTTCCAACTGTGAAGCATGGTAGAGGGAGCATCATGGTTTGGGGCTGCTTTGCTGCCTCAGAGCCTAGACGACTTCCAAATTGTATCAGGAAATTCTGCTAGAGAATATCAGGGTAACGGTCCGTGATCTGAAGCTTAATAGAGGTTGGGTCATGCAGCATGACAATGACCCCAAACCCAAAAGTAAATCTACAACAGAATGGCTTAAAAATTTGGAATGGCCAAGTCAGAGTCCTGACCTTATCCCTATTGAAATGTTGTGGCTTGACCTGAAGCAAGCCGTTCATGCAAGACATCCCAAAAATATCAATGAACTAAAACAGTTCTGTAATCTAAAATTTAATCTAAAGTTTTTCAGGTCTGATCACAACTACAGGAAACGTTTGGATGAGGTGATTGCTGCTGGAGGAGGTTCTACCAGTTACTTAATCTCATGGTTCATATACTTTTTCCAATCTAACCTGTTATGGTTTGAACCATATGTTCAACAAAGAATTTTGTGTGATATTTGTTAGATCATGTTTTATTTATCTATTTTTATGACATAGATGAACATCAGACCATATTTTAGGGGCCATTTATACAATATTGCAGGTAATTCAAAAGGGTTCACAAACTTTTTCTCGCAACTGTATCGAAATATGAGATGTGATTAGCGTGCATCTTGGCCATTTTTCTCAGTTGAGCTAAACTGTCCAGGCCAGACAGCACAGTCACTACAATCACTGAGATTATCTGACTATTCCAGCACATCCCTAGTGGACTAATGGTTGGCACCATAGTGTGAAAAGGGATCTGATGTGGCTTTACAGCAGCCAATTGTGGTCTGACCGCCACAGAGAACAAGAGAACAACACAGACACAAACATTACCAATGGAAACTGTAGTTAATGCCACTCCTTACTCTCATTGGTCACACACATTTCAAGAGTGTGTGTTCTCTGTCTAATGTGTGTGTCTCTGTGTGCGTTATGACATGATACTTTGTATGAGTGTAGCCTATGCATGCATGTGGTCGACATCTGTTGGAGATGTCTTTTGTATATAGGGTGCATTCTTTTACATTTGTGTGTGTGTTTCATCCCCCATCCCCATTCAGCTCCTGCTCCAGTGTGATCACTTCCAGACGTACTCTGTGGTGGAGAGGTTTGGCCCATGGTCTAGGCCCCAAGTCCCCTCTGTTCTCTCTCTTTCCCCCTCTCTCCTGTCTCCTTCACTCTCCTCTGCCCTATTTTCACCCTCCCCCTTTCTGTCTGTCCTTTTCCCCCTATCCTTTCATCCCTCTTTCTTCCCCTGTTCTTCATCACCATCTCTCATTTCCTCCCTCTCTTCTTCTACACTTCACTGAAGTCATTCTCTTCTTTATTCCCTCTCTCCTTCAACCTCTCCCTTAGTTGTTCCAGTGGTGTAACCCCCTCCTCTCCTGGCAGATCCTAGCCATTCCTGACAGCCCACAGGGAATGAGTGGGGTTTTCCAGACCTTCCCACCATTCCTCCTCCTGCTTCTCTCCCCTAGCCCCTCTCCGCTGGGATATGCAGCTGGAAAGTGTTATACAGTCTTTTCATATTAGAGAATCATAATATAGTGTATGCCTAAGCTAACAAAAACCTTCACTTCTTAGCTTCCTATCTAGCCAAGAGAAACAGAATACTTCAATGTGTACTGTTCTGTGTAAGCCTGCACAGATTTGAAACTCTGCAAGCAGCCTAGTAGTTCTCATACTATTCCAACAGTCAACTGGCAGTAGGGATCCACCCATATGTCAGAGCCTCAATAATGTCTAGTGTTATTGTCTGTTGTTCACAGATATACTATTATCAGCCGTATTTCTTCCACCAAAAATGACATGTGGCTGTGACCTGGTTATGAATTCAAATTAAGAATTTGGTCTAGAGGAGGAATGCAATTCGGGCTGTAACTAACAATTATTTTGTTAACTGCCAATTATTTTATCGATCAATTCATTAATCTAGACAACTGCAATTTACAAAAAACTTTCACCAGAATCAAACAAATTACATTTCAGCATATTATAGAGTATAGGCCCAAATGAGATACTGCATTACAATAGTTACATTTCTGCTATATTTTTACCAAACTAGGACAGCACATCTGACTGTAAGAGTTGATTCCTGGAAAACAAAAGGAAGTCGCCTAAGAATCTGCACTCCTGGAAAACCTACTATATACTATCACTAATTACAACTTTTTGAAAAATGTATCTGAGAATAGCAATTTGGTCATTACTGAACTAACAAATGTGTAGGTTTCCTTGCCATATAATACTAGCAAGTTGGCTAACCAACTGGTGCCATGTTACTGCACTGTCTGACCAGGATTATCTTCTGTTTGGGCGTTTGTGCATGGCAGTTACTGCGTTGGTCTGCCTAGTGGACAAAGCACTATATTATCGGGTTTCTGTTTATGCTCTGGGTCAGATTTTTTATGGAATTCATATATACAGTATATACTCAAAGTCTGGGCTTTCCACGGTGATGGTCACACCTACAAATGATAATGAATATGAAAAATCAACACATTTACACATGTAATTGATGACACTGACGAACTGTTGCAGATCCAATGGTTAACTATACTGAGTAATACCAGCACCACAAAAATAAATTGTCACCGGTAGTAGATTTTGGTATTGGTATGTATAGTCTGTGGATGCTGGCATAACTTGAATTAGACCTTGAGATTCACTAAAAAAGAATGAGGTTTGAAAAGAAGACGTGATGAAGAGTCCTGTCCTTTGGTCAGTGATACCATTCTAACCAAGACAGCTGCATGGCATATGACAGAAATGGACACTGGCAAACACACACACACACACACATACACACATACACACACATGCAAGCACACATACACATCACCACCCACAACCACACACAGTCACATGCACACATAGACAGACACACACGCACACACACCTAGAGTAAACCACCACTAATCCTACCAGGATATATCAGAGTTTTACATAAAATTTACCAGAATCTTCCAATGCACAAACAAGCAGGCCCCTGAAAGAGCATCACATCATCACTGTCATCACACAAACCTACACAGTGCTATGATCTTACACAACACTAGCATCTAGTGTACATGTGGCTCTTCGGTTTTATATAGGGACTTTACATTGGGATTCAGTAAAACACCTCCACCGTTACACAAACCAGAATATTGCTACACCATCCTGTTTTATTTCAAACCCTTCATTAAACCGCGGACGACAAGATGAAACTAGTTTCAAATGGGCAAATGTGTGCAAATTGGGTGCGGTGTTACAGTGGGAGTTTGTTGATGAGTAGCGATCCAAAGCCCTGTTGGGCTATGTGTGTACAACAGGTCATAGCAAAATTGTTCACCAACAGAGTCTGCAAATGTTGCCCTCTGGGCTCTATGTAAAATGTCACCTAGTAGCCACATGTATGTTGTTTACATTGGGTTTATGAGAGAGTGTGAGTGAGTGAGTGAGTGAGTGTGTGTGTGTGTGTGTGTGTGTGTGTGTGTGTGAGTGTGTAGTGGGGGGTGATGGTATGTGTAGGTCCCAGGTGCTTTCCTCATGGTGGCTGGTGGAAAGGGAGCAGCTTATATCATCTGTTATGAAGTCAGGAGCGCTGGGTTCAAACTACGACTAAACACACGGTACAATTTACAACTGTCCATTCTCCTTGTTATCATAATATTAATACTTTAAAAGCCCTAAAAGTCTCCTTAAGCAATCTCAAGTTTCCTTAACGTTCCCTCTATGTATGTGTGTGTGTGCACAATTATTCCTGGAAAAAGACATTCTGTGTTATAGGACGTGACACAGAGCAGTTGCTAACATTTAGCAGAGTGAACATAAAATGTCTATCTGTGGGAGAAGCGGTCAGGGATAACATGCACACACATGCACACAAACGTGTGCACATTTCCAGTTACTAACACATAAACACACACACACACACACACACACACACACACACAAAGAAAACTCTGTTTGCACCACAGGGACCTATTCCTGGCTCCTTCACAAGAGCTGTAACTGCCACCTTTGGTAAGGAATGAGATTCCACTTAAACTCTGTGTGTGTGTGTGTGTGTGTGTGTGTGTGTGTGTGTTAGTAACTGGAAGGTGACTAAATAGACTGAAATATGGAAGAACACATCTACTGAGCCTGTTAGCCCGTGAGCTTATTAAAACTAGAATGACTACAGGAGACCACACCTATAACCGAACAACTGACAAACACATGCTGTCCTCAAAAGGTGTCTTAGAATCCGCTACACAGATTTCTCAACTGCACACACTCGCATGCACACATACACACACACACACGTACACACACACAAACACATGCTTCCGGCTGAGGAGGAAGCTCTTGCGCCAACAGTCTCCAGTCGCCAGGAGATTTTCGTTGCATGCGTGCCTGTGTGTTTACTTTTGAATGTGAAGTGAATAGTGGCCGCCATTGAGAAGACCAGAGTCACCCTGCCAAGACTGGCAACCATAAAACCGTTTAGCTTTGGCTCACCTAAGAAACAAGCTGATTTGGCTATAAGTGAAGATGCCCCCTTTAACTCCTACACTGGTAAGCATAATTGGAAAATGGATTGAAATGGTTGGAAAGTGAGTCCATAAGAGGGGAATTCACTTGAAATATTTTCAATTATTCATGCAGCAAAATAAGAATCAGCAAACCCATTGGAAATGATCAAACATGTAATCCTTGACATCACAGTGTAGACAGAATTCTGGAATAAAGATTGAACCACTGTGATGCATTCTGGAATCAATAACAACTCTCCATCAAAGGATGGAAATGTAGCTAATGGTTGTTCCGCTACAATAGAGCCATACAGGAGATGGAAAGCTGGTTAGTCAGTGGCTGAGAGCTGGTGGCAAATGTCTGTTTCACTTGGCTCCTTGCCTTAAACATGCCACAGTCAGACAGACAGATGAGGGAACAGACGTAAACACCAACACCTCTGAACACACACATACTCACGGGCACAGAGCTGTCAGTATGAAACACTAAATAAAGTGAATTTCGCAAGAACGGAGCTCACTGTTTAATTGTTATTTAGCTGATTTTTCCTCTTCCTTTAACACACATGCACACACACAAGGAGCCCTCAGAGTGATGTACAAACCATATGACTCACAGAGACAAGAAAAAAGAACAGCTCCTAGCTCTTTTTGTCTTTTCCTTCTTACCCTCCATTTGTTTCAATCTCTGGCCCTGTCTCTTTTCCTCTCTCTCTCTCTCTCTGTCTCCCACGCTGGCCTGAAACACATCTGGCTTTGAGAGGAGAGGAAACAGCCTGGAGCCAGACTCTTGTAGCTCTTTCTGTTCCTTTTTTTACTCTTCACCTGACACCCCCCCACTACCACCCCCCCACCTCCTTTCCTAAAACACCAAACAACAAGAATCATTTACGTCAATTTGTCTTTTGTTCTATTTCTTCATAAACAACCCCAATCCTCTCCCCTACTCATTCTCTCTCATTTCCATCCATCTCACGCTCACACCCCTCCCAGTGCTTTCCCTCTAGCATGGTGGAGAGGTAATCCATTCCCCTTTCTCCCTGTGTACTTTGCTGTAGGTAATAGCCCTTTCTGTCCTCTCTCCCATCTGTCCACTCTCTTTACCATGTGTAGTGAGCGGAGCAACACTGGAATGTAGTTTACAGTGAATAACGTTCTCTTTCTGCCTCCCTTTCCCTCCTTCCATCCCTCTCATTGTTGTAGTTACCTGTACAGAAGATGGGCTAAAACCTGAGTGAAATGTTAACGCCTACCAGGCAAGTGTTCCACTCTACAAGTCTTGGTACTTTTGCAGCTAAACATACCAGACTTTGTAGCTGGAGAATATTTGATTCCAACAGCCACCATAGCTAGTGGATGAAAAACCAACCAAAAACCAAGAAAAATCCCTTTCCTTCCACCCACTCCCTCTCCCTAGGAAAAGTACAGTAAGTTGTTGACTCTCTGCAGCCCTCTCTAGGTATAGGTGTTTGTGGTGTTTGTGTGAGTGTGTGTGTGTGTGTGTGTGTGTGTGTGTGTGTGTGTGTGTGTGTGTGCGAGAATGCATGTGTGTGCTACTCACTGTGTTGAAGTTCCAGACGCGCTTGAAGGAGAGCCTCTTCCTCAGGCTCATCCTGCTCTCCTCTCATAGAGGAGAAAACCACTGACTGCTCAACCTACATACCTGACACAGACACACTTACACACCTAATGTCTTAGAAATGAACTATGGAAAGGAAATTCATACACGCAACTGGCTATGCCTCAGAATGTCAATCGTCACACACACACACGCAGGCACACATACACACTTGTCAACTGACTTACAGTTGGCCTCAACTAAACAGAGTCAATAAACTTGACATACATCTCATCTAGTAACAGCTATTGCTCTCTTAATACATTCTATACCATGCTCAAATCTCTCTCTCTCTCCCTCACACACAGAGCTGACACACCACTGACTAGGAAGTTCCATTCTCCCGCAGACACACACGGCTCCGTTTCCATAGTGACACACCCCCATCAGGAAGCAGTTAGTGAGAAGGGGTGGGGACAAAGGTCGCTCTGCCAATCACATTACAGCACTGCCCTTACCTCTCTACGCCCTCTCCGCCTTCCCTCCTTCTACTTTCAAAATCATATTTTGTTTGTTTTCCATTTCTGAACTGTGCCCATTATTTAGCAGGTTTAGGTATGAATAAATGTGTGTGTGTCAAACATGTTCCAGTGATTTAAGAAGTTTTCTTCACTGCTTTAAGTGCTATGAGCTGGGTGAGGAGAGGAGAGAGGAGAGGAGTAAAAAGGAGAGGTGGAAGAGGAAGATAGGTTAATCTTTAATGACACTGGCTTAATGCCTCCACAAGACAAGAATTAATGAAATTTCATCAGGTTTGCTAAAAGGTCATTTGAATCAAACAAAGGCACTTCACAGGACAGAGCAGGCTGCTATAGCACGCAAACTCTCTCACACACACACACACACACACACACACACACACTCACTCACAAACAAAGGCTGCAACTGAATGTGTACATATGGCCTTGGGTCTAAAACTAGCTGACGCTAATTTCCTGCTTTGGCAAAAAAGAAAACTTTTCTTACACCTTCACTCTCTCTTTAATGTCTCTTTCTCTCGCTTTGATGACTCAATCATAAACTGGTAGGCAAAATACATGCATGACTGTGTGTGCATGGGCGTGTGTGATGTATAGACCATAAACCTTTTACTGACAAAATGTGGGTGGCCAGTGACCACATACATCCCATCTTATATACACTGTTTTACAGAAAGTATTCATATATTGAGGTACAACAGAGAAAACTGTAGTGTGTGTGTGCGTCTGAGAGGCTTTTGTTTTTTGTTATTCTCCTCCTTACAATGTCAAAAGTGAAGTGGTTATGAATGTTTCCACCTCTGTCTCTTACTGGGCTAATATGACAACCAGGCTTATTACTCAGTGAAGTGGACCTAACTGCAGTGAGTGTAAATGTTTTCAAAATAGCATATAAAATAGTCCAGTTATCTAAAGTTGCCTTTCGTCTGTGTTTTTTTTTGAAACTCAAGGTTGCTTGGTTAGACTAATCACGTCAAATGTACCTTAAATGCTTGTAAAACCGTTTCAAAACAGTGTAAACCTTTCACAGGTGTGACCTCAATTCCAAACCAGCTAAACACAATTTTGACAGGCCTGCACTGGAAAGTACTATATAAGTAAGTTGTGCTTAAGCCCAGCCCATGATCTATCTATCGGTGGAGAGGAAGGGAGCAGTACCAGGCCACCACACAAGATGAATGGGATATCACAAGCTGAATCTAGGCTAAACCCACACCCTGAGGAGAACAACAGGAGAGGTAGATGGGGGTCTGCATAGGTGAGAAAAAGAAAGTGAAGGGAGGAGAAGAGAAGAAAAGAGAAGAGAACTGAGAGAAGACAAGAGAAGAGAAGACAAGACAAGAGATTTCTCATGTGTCATCCCTCTCTCTAACCTAATTCCTGTGGTCTAGACAAGCAGCTCAGTTTCCCCTGTGAGTGTGTGTGTGTGTGTGTGTGTGTGTGTGTGTGTGTGTGTGTGTGCGTGTGTGCGCACGCACTAGATCATGGTCTTTTCTATCATGACATCTACATTGTTACTTAGCTTTGCCTATCTATTTCAGCATAAGATAAAAGAGCATTGAAGCTTCAGTTCAGTTGAGCAGGATGTTATGGCTTGGGGGGATGGGGGTGATGCTCCAAGATATTTGAAAGCTGCATTGCAAAATTTTAGGAAGGAAATTTGAAAGCTCTGAAAGCTCTGAAAGCTCTAAAACGTTATGATAGCTTTAGTACTGAATACATGTTGTGTTCTTGGAGTAAGATTGGATCCCTGTTTGAAGCTAAAAGAGGCTGTTTTGCTGTGGTGGTCCTACCCTCCAGCCATATTTACTAAACAAAGAAGGATATTGTTGACTTACTATTGGCTGGCTTTGCTTTGAGAGGCTATCTTTTAGATATGTGATGAAATTTGGAATTAGTTAGTAAACTTTTGTGAATGATTTTTGCTAGCTTCTCAAAACTACATGCACTACAAGAGACTATCAACTTGTGAATGAACATTTAAAAGGTTCATAGCTTCCAGAGAGCACATAGAGGGAACGACAACAATCATATGATAACAATATCATCCATGAGAGGCTGTGGAAGATACCAGGTAAAGAAAGGCAGGAAAAAAGAAGTGGGGTTTCTATACATTTAACAACAAAGAAATAGCAGATGGAAACCTACAGAATGAAGGCATTGCATTAGCTCATTTTCAACTAATCTCTGGTAAAAAGAAAAGACATGTATTTCTGCTGCATCAAAGACTTCGCCCACTCTTTCTCTCTCTCTCGCTCTCTCTCGCTCTCTCTCTCTCTCTCTCTCAGACACACTCGCACATACATACACACACACACCTAAATCCAATTCAACTCAACAGTGCCCTCTACTGTCAGCATCAAGGTGAGGGGTAGAGTAGACCAGAGCAGAGTCCAAAAAGACTATTTGAGTTTCTTAAATCCTTTCCTGTGAGGGCAACCCAGTCCATGTCATCAACTCTACCATTGATATAAAAGTGACAGTCAATCAGTGCTCATCAGTCGGCCTATTAACTTCACTGATCTATAATGGGCATGAGTGCTAACAGCCTCATGCTAGTGGGCTTCTCATCTCTGCTGAGCAGGGAAATAGACAAACAGACCACCAGCTGAGGGCAGACCTCACTGGAACCAGACACACACACACACACACACACACACACACACACACGCACACACACAAACGGTAGTGTTGGTTTGCATTAAAGATGATTAATTAATATTTGCAAATACTTTTATCCAAGTCTACAAAGTCACAGGAATGTATTTGAGAGTCAATGTGAGTTCTGTGACTGACCAATAATAGTCCTGGTGTGGTAAACGCCACCCATCTGGCCCTTAATGCAGATTAAAGCAAACATTTGTACTTATTTCTAACTCCTATTTGAGCCAGGCCTGACGTGACTGTTGTCCTCCTGAGGTGTTTCATGTAGAGGAGCGATGCTGATCCTGTCTCATCATCTGATCTTCCCTCCCCAACACCCTCAGCTCTCAGGGCATATCACGAGGCCCAGGCACACACACACACACACGCACGCACGCACGCACGCACGCACGCACGCACACAGATTAAAAAATGTGTGTGCAGGATGTGAATTTTAGCCGTCTGATTGCAAGGTGTGCCTGTTCCCCTTTTTGGGACGTGAATGTGTGTTTTAAACCGATTTGTGTGTATGTACTTATGTGAGTCGTGTGTGTGTGTGTGTGTGTGTGTGTGTGTGTGTGTGTGTGTGTGTGTGTGTGTGTGTGTGTCCTGGGTCAGAGTGCTAGCGAGACATTCTCTGGTCTCATTTCTCACTGATGTGTTTAGTGAAACAATGTCCTATGCTACTCTCCACCAGCATGTCAAAACCCTTGTGGCAAAAGGTTGCACACATATACACACACACACACACACCTACTGACCTGGTAGACTAAATAATATAACAAGAATGGACACCATATCCTCATATCACATACTGATGTATACTAGCACATTATATACTTAGTAATACATTTCTATATTTAAAAAAACCAAAACATGATTACACATAACTGATTGGTGATATGGTTGATACTTCAGACATCAGAAACGTGACAGTTCACATGAACTACATCCAGACCTCCTCAAAGAAAGAAGACTGTAGAGATGATCACAGGCTCATTCCTCTCTTGTTGTACTATACTCTTTCTATAATGAAGCTGATGTGGGCAGAACCAAAAGACAGCCGAAGCATCAACAGGTTTCCCCTCGACTCAACGGGGACTGGAAGAGCCTGATGATTGGCCTGCATGGGTCACATGATCCATATTTCCAGAAATAGGCTGTGCAAAGTTTCAGCGCATTCAACTTGTCATAACCTAAACAAAAATGTATTGGATGACTTACATTAATTGACCGACAAGAATAACTATCCCATGAACCTCAATCAAAAGAACAGCTGTAACACTTACCGGTAGCTTCAGTTAGATTGATCATGCCTCATATCAAACGTTTAATAAGGTTTCACATTAATGCTGGCAAGAAAATCCATTTGCACTGGCTCTAATGGCATAGCAGCATTATTGGTCTAATACATTAGTGACAATTGTGTAAAACAGCCTGCATGCAATATGTGACAGGGACAAGGGAGTGATCAGCTGGATCTGGTTAACCACAGCATTCCACTACATGACCACACAGGCATCGAGCACATACTCACCGACACACACGTACACGCACACACGCGCACACACACACACGCACGCACACACACACACACACACACACACACACGCGTTACTCACTCCTTCAAAGGCTGTTTCAGAATCCACGCTCAAAGTTTGTGGCTCCATGAAGGAAGTAATCCTCAGCACTGCATGTGAGAGCTCCCCTCAGTACACATAGTCATCAACTGCTGAATGTGTGTGTGGGCGTGCGCATGTGTGTGTGTGTCGTGGAGAGAGAAAGTGTGAAAGCTAGATAGCTTTGAAGGGTCCAAACCGCTACAGAACGTCGCTGTCGCTAGATTCCCCTTGCCTCTTGCTCTCTCCCTCCCTTATCCCACCTCCTTCTCCCTCTCGATCTTCTCCCTTGCCCTGCCTCTCTGCACTCCCCCTCCTCTCTCTCTGTTTTTCCACCCACCCTTGTATAATTTCTATTCCACCCACACTGCTGTAGGTTGAGAAACACACACACACACACACACACACACACACAGACAAATGCGGAGGCACAGCTACAGAGGGGAGACCCCTGCCATTAAGGAACTCAAACCCACACACACACACACACACAAAATCAATGTTGAGTGAATGTGTTACCCTCAGTGCTGTTCTGACATCTACTTAGTATGCTCTATGCATCCATTTGGAGAGTAAACCGACATCATTATTGGAGGGGGAAGGGGGTAAAAGAGGCAAAAGAGTAAGAGAGAAGAGAGAGGAGGACAGTGACAGAATGAGTCATAGGGAGTGAGAGAAAGTGAGACCACCCAATAGATAGCTAGAAGCGATATCTGTGGCGATGATAAAGCAGTGTACAGCATACTGTAGCAGAGATAGGAAGTGGCTGCATTCTTCAACGTGCCATGACACAGAATAGAGGTACTCAACTACCCCGGCTCCCCCTCCTGTCCTCTGCTTGGCCCAGGGGTGAGGACGCAGGGTGAAGCACCACCTCACTCATAGACAGCAATGTGCAGGAGGTGGACAAATTCAACATCGACCCAAACGAGAACAACATTTTCAAAGTACAACATTATAAAAGTTCATATTAAAACAGCTTGGGAAATTGTTTTGAACTGATATCAGAAAGATATTTAGGTCCTGATTTCACAAAATGATGCAGCTGACATGGATGACAATTGATCTCTATTGATCTTAATTCTGGCATTATATTGCACAGGTTTTCAATGCTGGTGCAAGCTGTCATATCAACATCTACTCAAAGTCAAAAAGTTTGCTGTTAAAACACACATGGGCAAGTGCACATGCACACAAACATACACACATACACATACAGAAAAGCATGCCTGAGAACTCCAAGGGAAACGTAACTTTGGGAGAATATTTACATTTTAGTTTTACGTTTTTTCAACTAGATACGTTTTCAAGAACTAATTTTGCCTGTTTCAAATTAGTGCTATGGAGAGTTGTGGAAAAAAATCCTGAATACCAGTGGTAACAGCAGTTTGCCTGGGCAGGTAATACTGGAGGTTGACTCCTCCTGAACGGCTACAGAAGTGTGTGCTGAAAAATGTGAAATATTCTACCAATGTGAAATATAATTTGAAGGTGAGTTGATCTCAAAGCATGGTTGAAATTTTCAGGCTGAGATTTGTGCCGTGGTGTGTGTTTGTGTGCATCAGTTGAGAGTTCCCACCATTCCTGGTCCATGAGGAATGATGGGAATACTCTGTATCTGGGATACTCAAATCTGGTTCTACTCATTTAAGTCACTTTGGATGAGAGCGTCAGCTAAATGCCTGAAATGTAAAATGTACGACACAAAGCAGACAAGACTATATTGTATTGATATGTAGTGCTGTTAGTTCAAAAGTACTTCTACTATTTTTAGGCATTCTTCTGTTTATGTGGCCTTATTAGAACTGGTGTTTTATTGTTTACTTTAGTAAAAGTTGTGCATGTAGTTTAGCCTGTACGTTATCATGTGTAAAGTTTTAGCTACTCCTGAGTAAATATTTCAACCATTCTCTGTCTAGTTGGACTCAGACATGAGCAAACGAATCAAGAGGCTCACCACTGCATGATAATCAGTCTGAAAACACCATTAACACGATCTGTCCGCTGCCCATTTTGTGATCTGAAGGCAAGGGATTGTTCCTTAGTTCGTCTCTCAGGCTTAAGTTTCTGACCTGCACTTCATAAATGAGTGCGCAAGTAAATTCGCCATGTTTTCATTGGTTTTAATGGTTGGAGGAAGACAAATAATGAAGATGAGAACTTCAACAAACTGTCCACTGGCTAGGAGCACTTTGTAGTCTAAGTAGCATATTCAGTCGACAATAGAAAGTTTGGAGGCTGTGGGGTGGGGAGACGACGAAAGTTGAATGTCTGAATGTCTGAATGTCCCAGGTCTTATTTCTGGCTACACTTATCATTTAGGACCGATACTATCAGGAACTTTCTGATTTGGGTTTTTATTCCTCAAAGTGGAAGTGGATCAACAAGCAGCCAAGCTTGACATTAAGCATTTCAGAAAAAAAATATCAACAAATTTCCATGACCTTTCCAAAACTATATGCACATGTTCCATTTTCCATAACTTTTCCAGGCCTGGAAAATTCCGTGACGTTTCCAGGTTTTCCAGGACTGTAGGAACCCTGAAATCAAGACTTTGTCTGGAAAACACATATCACAAGACAAGCGCCCAGCCTCAAGCTCTGCAATACACACCCATGCCATCTGCACACACACACACATACATACACGCACACACACTTGACCTAAAACGTGATGTCTGAAAGCTTGTGGAGGACCTAAAATGGCATCTAAGAGGAAAGCGTAGCTAACAAGATGGCTGGGAACAGTGTGTGTCTATATATCTGTGTCTGATAATGAGTGTGTTTGTGTGAGCTTGAGTCCGTGTGTCTGTGTGTGTGTGTGTGTGTGTCTGTGTGTGTACATGCTGATTACAAGAGATAATTATAGTATGCTTATGTGTGTCTAAATGTTTGTGTGTTATTGACTCAAGGCTGTAATTAGTTTGTGTGTGTATGTGCTTGCATGTATGTTTGTGTGTGTGTCTATGTATATGTGTGTGTTGTGTGTGCATGTGTAGTTGTGTGTGTTGAGGCCTTACTAACGACTGGAATGTCAGCTCATTGCTCATCAGAGCTCATTAAG